>NKZN01001965.1:0-23514 GCA_002374485.1 Metschnikowia santaceciliae
CAGTGTTTTCACTCTGTACTGCAGATAGTACCACTCATCGCATCCTGTACATACGATGATTGTCACGGCTCACAAGTTCAACACTTAAGAGACCAGTACATGTGCGAGTACTATGTTCATGCCAAGCAATACACATGAAACAATGTTGGGTATTGGTGAAGAAGAGACAAAGGTAGAGCCAAGGCTCTATGGGCTTTCGTCTAGCTCTCGTCTAATTCTGAGCATTGTCTTGGAGAAGACAATGTAGATGAGAGAGATTGACGAAGGAGAGAGATTGACGAAGGAGAGAGATTGACGAAGGAGAGAGATTGACGAAGGAAAGAGACCGTTTGGAAGTTCCCAGGACTAACTATATAAAGCAAGGATCCTGCTCAGTGTTGAGCGGTATCAAAAGAAGACGGAGATCACAAACTCACTACTTTACATAGCAATAGAGCTATAAGACAGACGACCGAACTGATTACTCAAGTTCACTCTTATTCAGAGAATTATTGCAGTCCAACTATATAACAGTTCCTGTATACCAATTGGTATATGCTAACGCTCAACAAAATGTAGTACATATAAGGCAATCGTCCAGATTTAAGATTTCAGAATATTGAATTCTAATGAAAGTTGGTGTGAAATATTACGCCATTTGATTTGAAAAACTGTGCGAAGCGAAGGAGTACGAAATTTTTGAATTATTGGTTTTTTTATTTTGCTAGTATGGTTTGAATAGTTTTGAAAAACACTGTATATAGACTGCTGAAAAAACAGCACCTACTGCTTCTCTAAGACTGAAGTCACGTGAGCGACTATGGTCGTGTGAAGGCTCACCCCAATGTATAAAAGGACAAGTTCCCGCTATTTTATACCACCAAAAAAATATATATCAACTGAGGGAGGACATACCAAGATGTCTCCCGATACCAGACGCACCAATATTAATTAGTGTAGAGGTACTGATGTTTACAAGCACATGGACTGACCTCTTCACATAGACTAGTCCGGCATGGAGGAACGGAGGTCGTATTGAGGGCCGAAGGTCGCCCAACATCTGATTGGCCAGTGCAACATTCAAGTAACTAACATAATTAATGAGTACAAGTAATGGATATAAGTATGGATATAAGTATGGATATAAGTATGGATATAAGTATGGATATAAGTATGGATATAAGTATGGATATAAGTATGGATATAAGTATNAGTATGGATATAAGTATGGATATAAGTATGGATATAAGTATGGATATAAGTATGGATATAAGTATGGATATAAGTATGGATATAAGTATGGATATAAGTATGGATATAAGTATGGATATAAGTAATGAACATGAGTATGGATATAAGTAATGAACATGAGTATGGATCAATATAAGTGTCTTTGATAACCAATGTTAGGATCGACAGAGTAGGCTTCATGATACCTCTATACGTATAATGGATCTAACAGACAGTACTTCAAACTATTAGGTAAGCACCATAACTCAAGGATCATCAGCAAATCTGTACTGTTATGAGAACCATAATTGAAGTAACTTCAGTAATTGAGTACTTAGTGATCTGTGTTGTGTACTTAGTAATCAGTGCTTGTATCAGTATCAGTGTGAATGCTGTAAGTGAGTATGTAGTATAAGTATGTAGTTATTGTTTGTAGTAGTGAGTATGCAGCGAGTGTAGTATGACTATAGAAAGGACTATATAAGTAATGGACATAAGTAATGGACATAAGTAATGGACATAAGTAATGCACATAAGTAATGCACATAAGTAATGCACATAAGTAATGCACATAAGTAATGGACATAAGTAATGGGCCTATGTAATTCATTCAAATGACTTGCCAGCAATGACCAGGATGAAGATCTTTAGGAGACTATGAAACACTACAGTGAGCTATTGGAGATTGGAGATTGCGATCGCAGATTTTAGAGGACGGTAGACTGTGCAAGACTAAGGAGGTAGAGTATACTGACAACTATAAGACTGACACTGGATGGAATAGTATATATGGTTTAGTAAGGATGAAAAAATGACTATATGTAGTGAGAAGGGACTCCAATAAATACAAGAGGGTATGAATGAAGGAGCTGATATTACAAATGAAAATACGAAGCATAAGGTAGAACCACTATAAGGACGGAGTGGCGAAATGCCAAGGCGTGGGTGGTTCCGGAGTATTATTCCGTCTGGGAACCTCAGCGATGCTGATGTGCCTTAAGGTAAGCATGGCTTCGAAAAGAAGCCCCCTCTATAACTGCCTCCTCGAGTGGGTTGACTGCACACTGGTCTTTTTGTGCTGACGCTTTTCCCCTGGAAAAAGGGCATGATGGTTCTCTCCAAGGGGCCTCCATCAGATAATTCTATAGTACCTATAATATCCATAATACTTCTAACACTCAATGTACACAATACTTCTAACACTCAATGTACACAAGACGTATGTGTTAGACGTTTGTAGGCACTTTAATTAGCTAATGGAAACTATATTTGTTGGTGATTCTTTAAGAAGAGGAATCGGTCACCATTAAGATTCTGCTGGAAGGTAGCGGAAGGGGCATAGTAATGGTGAACCGACTCGGAGATTGACTGGGCACGTGAGCTCAATCTCTGTAAGGGCAGAGTACTACCCATTAGTATAGTCAGGTATAGTATAGTCAGGTATAGTATAGTCAGGTATAGTATGTAAATTCTTTAATTCCAGCTCAGCTAGGAATGCTGGGGAATCAGGTGGCCCATAGAGTAACCATGGTTTAAGGTCCAGACATCTCTTTTGACTATAAGATACGCATCTCATTGTTTCATCAAGACAAGTGAACACTTGAGCTGAGGTGTTTACTTCAGACATAGGCGGAGTCTCAATGTCAGTACAAGGAGATCTGGTGGGTCTGGATCTGGGAGGCATCTTGGTATGTCTCTCTAGGTAGAGATATTCGATTAGTTAACTCATGGGAGGTGTCGCGAAGGCCTCATTATATATATGGGAGTCGGCCTTCAGTGACCCTTGGTTGTCCTGACAACCAAGGGCGGGGAAACTAGTAGCGACGTGCCCTGCAAGCCTATTTTCCAACATAGTATAGTCAGGTATAGTATAGTCCGGTATAGTATAGTCAGGTATAGTATAGAGCAGTGTAGAGTAGTGTAGAGTAGTATAGGGTGATGTAGAGTAGTGAAGTAGTGGTAGGTAAGGGGTATTTCCATAGTGTATTCTGGTAGAGAGTAGTAGAGGAGAGTGGTTGCATAGTATAGAGTGGTAGAGTGTAGTGTAGAGTATAGTCTACTGTGGTATAATAGTGTAGTAAAGTATAGTGAGTAGTATTACTATGTAGTGTAGTGTATAGTCTAGTCTGGTATAACAGTATCGTATCGTATCGTATAGTTGAGTAGAGTGTAGTGTATAATATAGTATAGTATAGTAGAGTATAGTATAGTGTAGTAAAGAGTAGAGTAGTATAGTATAGTAGTGTAGAGTGTAGTGTAGTATAGTGTAGAGTAGTATAGTAGTGTAGTGAAATGTAGTGAGTAGTAGTAGATTAAAGAGTAGTATTACTGTGTAGTGTAGTGTATAGTGGTTACGTCAGGTACTCTGTTTACTCTGTGCTTTGGTTGATGGTTCCTCAGAAGAAGGAACCTGAGCTATTTAAGTAACAAAATCAGTATTGAGATGGACCGATGAGATGAAATGACTAATCGGTCATTCGATGCCAAAAGAAACGACTAAAAAAACGACTAACAAAAGAGACGACTAAAAAAAGAAACGAGTAGTCAGACTCGGAGGTCATGAGCCCTGAAACAGGAGATGTTGATCTTAGTCTTCCCTTTAAGTTATGTGGACTGGTGGTCCAAACTTTGTGAAGGAGTTTATGTGGAAGTTATTGTCATTAAAACAACGGTATCAATCCCGAAGAATAAGAATAGTATTAATAAGATTACCAGTACTACGGGAACTACAGCTGATGATGTAGATAACGTGACTTCACCCTTCTTGAAGTCACACTTGACTAAAGAACAAATCTCACTTCCTAGATACTTGACAATAAAGTCAAATGCCGATCTGCGAAGGGGTAGCTGACTAATGACTTTCGTAGGCTCTAACGATCCGTAGTGATTCTACCCATGGCGGTTCTAACATATCGTCAAGTCTGGTATAACATTATCGTATAGTAGAGTAGAGTAGAGTAGTATAGTATAGTATAGTAGAGTAGTAGAGTATAGTAGAGTAGTAGAGTATAGTGTATTTTAGTAGAAAGTAGTGAGAGTAGTAGAGTAGAGTATAGTGTATTTTAGTAGAAAGTAGTGAGAGTAGTATAGTATAGTATTGTTATGTTCTTTAATACATCTATGCCTAACTCTTATATTCGTTGATGGTTCCTCAAGAGAGGAAACGGAGTGGCTTATATACCTTTGAGAGAAACGTGGAACCGAAAAACTCTACCAGAACAATGGTAAGGATTGTTCTGGAATATTCGAAAGGAGCCATCGGAGCACTTGGTGCATAGATGGTCAAACGCCGTATCACCATTGTAACAATCGGACTGAGAGGCTTCATAATACCTTCATAGGTAGGGTCCTGCCTATGGTGGATCTAACAAGTATAGTATAGTTGGTATAGTGTAGTATAGTATAGTGTAGAGTATAGTATATTAGTGTAGAGTGTAAGGTAGTAGAGTGTAGAGTGTAAGGTAGTAGAGTGTAGAGTGTAAGGTAGTAGAGTGTAGAGTGTAGAGTATAGTATAGTAGTGTAGAGTGTAGTGTAGTATAGTGTAGAGTATAGTATAGTATAGTATAGTAGAGTAGAGTATAGTAGAGTAGAGTAGAGCAGTATAGTATAGTATAGTGTATTCTAGTAGAAAGTAGTGTAGAGTATAGCCACTGTGATAGTAGGTAGTAAAATGTAGTGTAATATAGAGAGTAGTACTACAGCGTAGTAGTATTACAGTTTAATGTAGTGTATAGTCAGTGTTAGATTCTTGTAGGCACTTTAATTAGCTAATGGAAACTAAATTCGTTGATGATTCTTTAAGAAGAGGAATCGGTCACCAGTATTCTGCTGGAAGGTAGCCGAAGGGGAGACTCGGTTCCCGATTAAGTGGGCATGAGCGGAATCCCTCAATGGGTTGTATTCCACCAATCTTGGATCTAACATCTAGTCTGGTATAATATTATTGTATAGTAGGGTAGAGTATAGTAGAGTATGGAATAGTGTAGAGTATAGTAGAGTATGGAATAGTGTAGAGTATAGTAGAGTATGGAATAGTGTAGAGTAGTGAATTAATAGAGCATAGAGTAGTGAAGCATAGAGTATATTGTTATGTTCTTTAATACATCTATTGCCTAAACGTGTATCCGTTGATGGTTCCTCAAGGAGAGGAACCGAGGTGGCTTATATAACTTTGAGTGAAACGTGTTACCGGAAAACTCTCCACTAGAACAATGGTACGGCTTTTTCTAGAGTATTCGAAAGAAGACCACCGATGCCCGAAATGCCGGGACGGCCGAACGCCTTGATACGGCGTTTGCCGTGGCAAATGTTGACATCAGACATCGTAGGTTTCATAATGTCCCTATAGCTAGTGCCCTACCTAGATCTAACATATATACTATCATATGATTTAATACAACACTATAAAATTTCATACATCCTTCTACGTCTTTCTACTACCTTCTCCTTCTCCTACTCTCCCTTCTACTCTTTATACTAATATCATACAGGTCAGACAAAACCGGGAACATAATCGCGAACATAATCGGGAACAGGACCGGCATCGCTCTATAATACCATTACCTTAGAGTACAGTGGTAGCGGAGTATGGAATAGTATTAAAGCACAGAGTAGTCTGCCCCAGTTCCTGCCCCAGCTCCTGCCCCAGTTCCCAGCTCCGGTTACGAGCCCCTATATGCTTCTTCTTATCATGTTAGTAACTACTCACGTAAAAAAAAACGTGCCAAGAAAATATAACACTATACTAGCCGTTGCAGAGTAGAGTAGTATGATATGGTATACTCTGCGTGTATAGTGTACAAGGAATAAGCTTTTCTCAGCTTGTTTAAGTTTATTTTGAAACACGTTGGCTAATCCAAGAATTTGAAACGCACCCAAAACGCACTTGAAACGCACTTGAAACGCACCCAAAACGCACCTGAAATGCTCGTGGAACATACATAAAACATCTGAACTCCATATACATACATAATCGTTGAATGGAATGTATTGCAGAAGAGTCGTACGATTAGAGGTGGTGTACGGATGCGTAGTTCCAATATATACCAAATATAGTAATTACTGTAACACATGCTGTTTTGGCCAGACCCCTTGCTACTATTATTACTCGATTAGACCACCACTAATATTACCCGGTAACAATAGCCAAGAAAGAATATTTGGCTTGTCGAATCAGCTCCCCTGATTATGACTTATTGTTACCATTGTGCCTGCACATAATCACTCACTATTCTTGCATCTGATTTTTTCAGTCACACATCTTCTTCTGCGCCCTATTGTGGATCTGTATTGTTGAAGAAAATACTTGGATGATCATGTTTTTTTTTTTTTTTTTTTTTGGTTTTATGAAGATCGTGAAGATCGTGAAGATCGTGAAGATCGTGAAGATCGTCTTATGTACAGGCGTGTCCTGTATATTGCCCCATTAACGTTACGGCTATTTCAAAAAGACACGTTTCACTAATAAGCGATTTTCTTTTCCCTTTGAATCGTCAAGCCACCACTATCCCAAAATAAATTCTCTTCCCCCTTATCGTTAAATATACCTACATTGTTCTGAACAGGGTCTTCAGACGACGATCCCACCTGCATTGCGCTATGTGCAGTACCATTGTAATAGAGAGAAAACAAAGAATAAGATAGGGGTCACGGGCGCAGCCGAAACAAGGGGTTCATATTCCGGCGGACCGGCTCTGCAGTCAATGAAAAAAAGAAAAAAAAAACACCATGTTGTTCGGGTCTTATTGCTGCCGTTCCGGTAATAAATCAGTTCAGTAGAATGTAGTACAGGAGTTAATGCAGTACCGGGACTCTTTTACCGTTCAGGCGAAGCTTCTGTCTTTGTGTACTTGAGATATGCAGGAGTCGTATCTGGAAATATATAAAAGGGCCCCCCCCGTGCCCTCTAGTTTTTTTTTGTAGTAATTCAAAATGATTCTTCAGAACTTCAGTGGTTTAACATTATGCGCAGCTTTGATCGCTACGGCCCAAGCAGGGCTTTCTCTCAAGAAGCAGTTCAACGACCGGTACGGATATCCGTGTGTGAATTACAAACCTTTGCCCGTGCTTCACATGCCCCCCGAATGTGTCCACCATAATATATGTGTGGAAGAGGTGGCTAACAGTTCCTGCACGTACGACAAGTCCAAGAAGTACGACACTTTGCAGCTGTTGAAAGACATCGACCCTTACTGTGTCAAGCAGATTATCTGTTTTGGTGCCAGCAAGCAGTAAAAGGACCATCGAGATGCCAACCTGGTACCCACAAATTAGGGATGGTGATGTTGCCAACACACGGAGTTAAGGTACTGCATAGTGTGTTGTATACAGGCCAATAGCCATGCTATGTGCAGGTCACAGAGACCAATGGGTTGACTATCAGCCATGCTGCGGCCCCGTCTTAGAACTTTGGTCTTGTAAGGTGCATGCAACTTACTTATCCCTGTATAATAATATATGCTAAAGCATAAGTTGAAGACATACTTTTATTTTATAGAAGTTGGTGTAAATGTTCTTTGTAAAGCATCCTCTATCAGATGTGGTTTTCACGAATCCATATGCTTCGAGATTTTCTGATATGGTCAAATACCTGGACCCGCATCCAGAGTTCTTTAGTCCATAGAGAGCTTTCTTAAGCCACCATGTCTTGGTCTGATCGACGCCCTGGATGCCTTTAGGTGAAGCATGACCTTGTGACATAATCTGGCGTGTCTCATTATGTTGTTGTTCGTTTCTTAGGGCCAATTCGTCACTGTGTGCACGTTCATCAATGAATTTTTTCTCAAGCTGCCCAGGAAGTTGACGGAGCTCTGCTTGTGTACTTTCGACTTGTCGTAAGTTTTGTCTTTTGTCCAAAGGTATCATTCTCGACTTGAAGCTCACGTATTGTCCGGCCGAGTCGATCGTAGTTGTTTTCCAAGCCTTGTTGATGGTTTCGGATCAAGGAAATGGGGTCCTCAAAATCCTTCTGTTGAGCATTGAAATCTGACTTAAGTCCCGAGAATTTCAGTTCAATTATCCTTGCACGTTTCGCAGCATTATTGTCGTCGTTTACGAGAAGTCGGTCGTGCATCTCGTCGTGTATCTGCTGGCTGGACTTTTCGTTCGCTTCGGCGATGTCCAGAATGAACTTTCGTTGTGATGCCTGAATCTGTGCAAAGAACCTAGAGTGTTCGTCACGCCGACGCCGTTTTTCATCATCCGTGTCGATACCATGAGCTTTGCAGCCCTCGCAGTGCTCCATGAATCTTTCACGAAATGCATGAAAGCCTGCTTTTAGCTGTGAGGCTGTAGATTCTGAATTCCTGAAGCGTTTGACGGCATCTTCAACGTCAGCATGATGTTTCGCCAATCCGGCCTTGAGATGGGGTAGTTCGGCAAGGCGTTCGGAGTCGTTCTCAGCTGAGACCTTATTGATGTCCTCCAAGCGTTTTAGTCGATAATCCTGTGACGCCATTCTCTTCTCAAACCTTGCCGCCCATTCCTCGTACCGTTGCTCGCGTTCTTCGCGTTCGGTGTTGGCACTTTCTATCGCTTTCATCGTATCAGGTGAGAGTTCATTATGGATGACCTCCGCCTTGTCGTCAGTGATTGCGATATGTCAAGTCTGTTTCCGTTCAATGCTGGCATTTGCTCCTGGTAATGCTATCGTCACGTTTGGGTATGTGGAGGGAATCGGTGCGTTCAAGGGCTCTTTGACCTACATCGGTTCATCCAATACCAGATGTAGATATGCAGAACTGACGTTGATGTGGTTAACCTTCATTCCGTGAATTAACGCACGAAGAAAATGAGAAGAATATTCAATGTATACTAATTATGTGCATACTTTAGATGATTTACTCTGGGTGTACCCTTTTAACGGTACTTCTGGTGTCCCTTTGATGACCATGGAGTACAATCTAGTGAATACTCCAGATACTCCAGTGGACGCTTCAATGGATACTCCAGATACTTCAATGGATACTCCAGATACACCAATGGACACCAATGGACACCAATGGACACCAATGGACACCAATGGACACCAATGGACACCAATGGACACCAATGGACACCAATGGACACTCCAATGGATGATATCTATGAAGAACATAAAGTCGGTCACAAGTCAGTCTCAAGTCAGTCTCAAGTCAGTCTCAAAAAGTATTAGTATGAGATTTTTTCATTTCAAAGTTAAGTAGTTTTAAGCAGTATCAAGTCTCGGTCATTAGTAAAGAGGATTTAGTGAGTTAAAAGACATGACATGACATAGAAATGTCCTACATTCTTTTTATATTATCAGTATGATGTAATTATTGTATGGTGTTTATTAGTGTATTGCATCAGTTTATGTGTTGTAATGTATAGTAAGCAGTGTATGGTGTTTATTGTATGATGATTAATAGTGTATAGTGATAGTGTATAGTGATAGTGTGTAGTTAGTAGGTATTGCATCAGTTTATGTGTTGTATTGGTGTTGAGTCAGTTAGAAGTATGTGGTGATGGTATGTGGTGATGGTATGTGGTGATGGTATGTGGTGATGGTATGTGGTGATGGTATGTGGTGATGGTATGTGGTGATGGTATGTGGTGATGGTATGTGGTGATGGTATGTGGTGATGGTATGTGGTGATGGTATGTGGTGATGGTATGTGGTGATGGTATGTGGTGATGGTATGTGGTGATGGTATGTGGTGATGGTATGTGGTGATGGTATGTGGTGATGGTATGTGGTGATGGTATGTGGTGATGGTATGTGGTGATGGTATGTGGTGATGGTATGTGGTGATGGTATGTGGTGATGGTATGTGGTGATGGTATGTGGTGATGGTATGTGGTGATGGTATGTGGTGATGGTATGTGGTGATGGTATGTGGTGATGGTATGTGGTGATGGTATGTGGTGATGGTATGTGGTGATGGTATGTGGTGATGGTATGTGGTGATGGTATGTGGTGATGGTATGTGGTGATGGTATGTGGTGATGGTATGTGGTGATGGTATGTGGTGATGGTATGTGGTGATGGTATGTGGTGATGGTATGTGGTGATGGTATGTGGTGATGGTATGTGGTGATGGTATGTGGTGATGGTATGTGGTGATGGTATGTGGTGATGGTATATGGTGATGGTATATGGTGATGGTATATGGTGATGGTATGGTGATCTAATACTAATACTCTATACTTTACATTCTATAATAATACTGCTCTGTACTTGTGTCCACTATAGATTTGGCTCTACCAATAGATGTATTACCAAACCTCACCGTCTGATCCTAACAATGACCATTGAGAAATCAGTCCATTCCATTGTACCCGTATCCATTGGACCGTGATGGCTTTGAACATCACCGCTATCGTTCTGGCGAATAGATTTTCGAAGCCACATTTTCTTCAAATCACTAAAAAAGCCGCTCAAACTATCATCTTCATCTCTTAAAGAGACCACTGTGGTTAGACTTGAGACTGGTTCACTCACTCCTTGGAATAAATCATCTTATCCACCCTGACCTCGCCGCAAACGTACGTAAATATGTAGAGTCGTACACTTGGACAAATTCATATCCACGAGGCAGAACGAAGAAATGGACGATAAAAGTTAGGAACTATCAATTAATGAACCTCAAGTCCCCATCTATATTTTTCTCGCCATTTTCCTCCTTTCCCTTATTGTCTCCTTTATCACCTTCCCCTCCTTCTCTAATACCCCCTTCTCTAATACCCCCTTCTCTAATACCCCCTTCTCTAATACCCCCTTCTCTAATACCCCCTTCTTCACCTCCACCCCCATCCTAATCACGTTCCTCTGCTCTATCGTCTGCTCTTGACCTTACCTCCTCGGTTCCCTCCTCGGCACCGAGTGCCAGTGATTCAGACTACCCTTGGTAGTCGGCAGAAACACTACGTAATTCAATCACTTTACAGTGACCACATGATCTGCTTAGTAGATATCTAAACATTGATCAAGATCATTCTATGTTAGTATTTAAAGCAAAATGCCTTAAGTCTGGGTGCTCTAGTCCCCATTAAGAATAAGACTGAGTCACTACTTACAGTGATTGGTCGGTCTTCTTTGAAAGTGACCTTCTGTATAATTTCAGCCACTCCTTCAAGATTAATTACATATTTCTTGGAACCAACTCAGCCCTTTTCTATTATGTCGACCACCTTAACAGTGACCTAGCAATCATATAATCGTGCTTGATCAATCACATTTCAGGAACCTATGAATCACCTTTTTTTGCCTTTTTGACATTTCGAAGTAAAGATATCTCGTCCTTAGCATAGTACACATTCTGCATGAGATAACTTTCCTGCACCATGATATATGAACGGATTAGTATAAGTTCCCCTATTCCACTCTGGGTCTTATCGCTATTCATGACCGATATATGGACAGCACAACATAGTATAGTGTATAGATATACCCCAATTCTAGAAGTCTCCTCTAGACGTCTCCTCGTTACTTCTATACCTCTCTGATTAATACTTCTTCCGGCCATATCCACTTAAGCCACTTAATTATCACGCTGTGTCTGTTTAGATACAGCCCAGAAATTGATCACTGTAACACTCACCCCACACAATCAATATAAAGAAAAGTTTGATCCCTTAGAAATAAACCATTTTAATGCTCTTAGTTTAGATCTTTTTGAAATTTCAAATTGACCCGCTCTTTCCATAAAACCGAATATAATAATAAAATATTGTATTATATCTTCATTTTTGAATTGAGATTCTGACATGAATTATCAATGATGATGAGTAGCAAATACACAATATGAGATTATATAATTCTTAGACCTACATTTCCATGAGATCTTCCACTTTTGCCAGTGTTGCGGTTTTGAATTGTTCCTAAAGTCTTTGTGTTTTTCTCTGATGATTTACACACATTCAAAATAAAAACGATTGACAGTTCATAATTGTTCACAGTTGTAGTTCACAGTTCAAGTTTAATGAATTAGGTTGATTAAAGTTTGTCAGATTTTTCGATGGTGTGTTGATGGTGTGCATTCATAGAGAAGTGGGGTTGACCAGAGATTTGGGTGGTGGGAATTGCAGCCAAAAAGCGCGTGCACTGAGGGGGGAAATTGCCCCGTTTATATAGTGCTCGAACAGCAATGTTTCAGATCTGTAACTACCGCACTATACGCGTCGTAATGCATATCCCTTTTGTGTACAAAGTCCTTTTTGTGTCATTAACGCTGGCTATACGTCAACTATATAAGGGTCGCCATATCCCATACGCTGACCATACGTTGACCATACGCTGACCATAAGTTAACCAGGGTAAAATCTCGCACCACCTCTAACAAGGCATTCAGAAACTAGAATATACCTTATGGACTATTCAGACTTGAAGATTTTACCTGAAGAATTTGAACTGAAGATTTGGGCTTTGTATTTTAGTCTGGGGGGTAGAGGTAAATGTATAGCGCTATTAGCTGAGTCTGATGTTTGCCCAAGTGGTAGTGCATATATTCGGTATCAATACAGCCAAGACATGATAATGAAATATTTCATTATTAAGGATAAACTGATTATCATCAATTGCAAGTTATCTTCAATGAATAAATCATAAATGCTATATTGGGGTTACTGGTGGTGGTTATCCTGCATACACTCTAGGCACCCGGCTGCCAACAATGGAACCGTCCAAGTCGCGCCAAGCAAGTCTTGGCCCATATAAAGCCCGCACTCCCCAGTCTCTGGTATCTCATAGATAAACCTCTTTCAACCGTCAAACAAAAAAAGAGAGAAACAGAACATTCCGGTAATGGCGTTAAATGCAGGATTCAGGGTTTTTGTTTTGGAATGGATTGAATGAGGGGATCAGACCGGAATGAGTGGACGGGGAAACTAGGAGACTAGGAGACTAGGAGACTAGGAGAATGACACGTGACAGAAAATGTTAACACGTGATCGTACTCCCATCACCTCACGTGTGATATCACGTGACTATACCATTACTGAGATCATATCACGAGATTGAATTCTCATGACGGCACGTGTTGTAGCACGTGACTATCTCATGGATGCGCCCATTTTCACGCGTTTCACCCCTTTCTCCCCAACCATGAAGTTCTATTTCCTCCCCCTTCTCGTGGCTGTGGTGTCGTGTATTCCTCTAGATACCAACAATGTCACAAGCATAAAGCATGCGGCGGCGCTTGTGGCCCAGGGCCTCCTAGACTACTACGACGGCTCCAAGTACGGAGGCACCGTTGGCATGTTCACATGGCCCTACTATTGGTGGCAGGCGGGCGGTGCCTGGGGTAGTATGGTGGATTACTCGTACTACATGGAAAACAACACCTATGATGAGTTGATCAAGACGGCCTTAACCTACCAGGTGGGCAATGACTACAATTATATTCCCCTCAACCAGTCCACCACGGAAGGTAATGATGACCAGTCGTTTTGGGGGATTGCGGTGATGGCAGCAGCAGAAAAAAACTTTACTAACCCGGAGGATCCAAGGTTGGCGTGGCTCTCGTTGGCCCAGGCTGTGTTCAATACCATGAGTGCTCGTTGGGACATGGGGGATTGTAATGGAGGGCTCCGGTGGCAGATTTTCCAGTGGAACTCGGGCTACGACTATAAGAACTCGGTGTCGAACGGCGCCTTATTTCATATGGCAGCTCGCTTGGCTCGTTACACCAGTAACGATACCTATGTGGAATGGGCCGAGAAGGTGTTTGATTGGATGTATGGAGTGGGCTTGTTGACCGAGGGAGACTGGTGGTTTGTGTACGATGGTGTCAAGATCAACAACAATTGTCTGAATGTCACCAAGTTGCAGTGGACTTATAACCAAGGACTCATGTTGGCTGGTTGCGCTTACTTGTACAATTATACATTGGAGGAGAAATGGCTCACCAGGACGAAAGATCTTTTGCACGCTTCGCAAATCTTCTTCTTCAACAAGTCCGCTGATGCCCAGATCATGTATGAACGTGCCTGTCAGCTGACTACATCCAACTATGCTACGTGCAACAATGACCAGCGTTCTTTTAAGGCCTACTTCTCTCGGTGTTTGGGTTTGACCTCCGTCTTAGTTCCGGAGACTTGGGACACCATCCGTACATGGCTTGTGGACTCGGCCAATGCTGCGTCGTGGTCGGCTTGTTCCGGAGGTCTTGATGGCCATACTTGTGGTTTATCGTGGATCAACAGTACCTACGATAACAACTGGGGCTTGGGAGAGCAGATGAGTGCTTTGGAGGTGATCCAAAACTTGCGTGTGGGTGATTTGCCCGGTCCATATACTGCCCATACCGGTGGTACATCCATTGGCAATCCTGCTGCTGGTTATGGCCAATTGACCACCACGGCCCGGCCACTCACCTTGCATCCCAAGGATACTGCCGGAGCCAGTATCATTACTGCCGTTATTGGAGCCGCAGTCATTGGAACCGGAGTGTGGTTGGTGATTTAGAAATACAGACAAAACCAAAAAGAACCAACAAAACAAAACCCGAAAACCAACAACACTAAGAAACTAAACAATGCTCATATTAGAATAAGTTAGAATATATGAATACAGAAATTAGTATAGTTCTGTTTTATGATTGATTATGCCTCCTACCGGTTAAAGGTCGTGTGCGTACCACTGATAACATAAATGAGCGCCTCACTTACTCTATTATCCCCCACCATGACACCTGAAGATCCATTTACATCCGTCAAATGGGACCGGCGTGAAGAGACAGTGAACCAGCACGCTGGATCTGAATGCGTCTCGGAATCCGCTACATCCCCCCAAAATCCTGGCTCTCTGGAGCCTGAAACTGACCGTAGGGAGTCTGAAACTCCGTTTTTCCATGCAGGAGCCGGCTCTGGCCACCAAACGCCCGAATTGACCGAAAATATCGATACAAAAGATGGCCACGAAGAGTTTGAGCGAAAAAACGAGCCAATTCATGAAATTCCCGTGGTTTCAGCGCCTCTGGATCCCGTTTTAAGCCATACAGTCTCTCCCAGTGCCCCTGAATCCCAAGAAAACACTCACGACCAGCCAAGTGACACTCTTGCGGAGAAAAATGACTCCGAAAACGCACAGGCCGAGGATTTGCACCCAGAAAGCTCTTATGATAAGAATGTGGACCGTGCCAACACTTACCATGAGAATATGGAGCCGGAAATGACCCAAAACGATAGTTTGGGCACGAATCTTACGCAGGCAAGCATCCATTCGAACCAGGCTCAAAGCAGTTCCAGCGAAGCAGGAGCACAAGCCAGTGCATCCCAGGGCACGTCCAGTGCCGGGGCCAAAGAGGAGTGGCGCCAGATCCAAGCGTTCCTGAAAATGGCAGACAAGTTTGCCCAGTACGACATTTGCCTGCAGGTCAGCGACCCCCTCAGTGACCGGGACGGCAACTCCAAGGCATTCATCTCGTATCTTGTGGTGACCAAAACGAACCACCCGGATGTGTTACGGTTACAGGCGAAAACAGCCGAAGAGGGCTTTTCAACGGTGAAGGTCCGGCGCAGATACGGTGATTTCCGCTTTCTTCACGACTGTTTGATGGCTGATTTCCCCCAGTTACTTGTTCCTCCTCTCCCCGCAAAGCTGAATTTCAAGTATCTCACGGGCGATACCTTCAGCACACCTTTTGTACATAAACGGCTTCATTCGCTTGACCGTTTTATCTCTTACATCTGCCAGCACAAATTGCTCTCACAGTCTTCAGTGTTCCACTACTTTATTAGTGATTCAGCCGAGTGGACCACGTTTACGCAGAACCTCAAGATCTTGAAAGACGAGGACTCGGAGTCGCTGATTGTGGGCAAGGTGGTGAACGAGGAGTTGCTCACGGAAACAGTAATGAACTTCTTTACCAGCTCCAAGCACAAGCGAGAGACAAATAAGGATATTTTGGAGATCAGCGACAAGTTGAAGAAGCTCTACGAGAACTTGGTCAAGTTGGACCGCATTTTCTCCAAGTTGAACAAGAAGAATAGCGACTTAAAGACGGACTACGAGGGGTTCCTGCATCAGATCAACAAGTTGGCGGCGCTCAACGAGTCATCCAAGACGCTGGAGGCCGAAGCAGGTGCAGAAGGGTCCAAGAACATGGGGAATTTGGAAACAGAGGCCAATGTCACGGCCAATTTCCGGCTTTTCTCGGATTCGCTCGTGTATTTCTCGGAAAACTGGGCCAAGCTATACAAGCATGTGGACGAGTCGTTTTTGGTGGCGTTGAAAGACTGCTCAAAATACATCATCCGGCTCACCAACCTAATCGAGTTGCAGCACAACAAGAAGATAGATTTACAGGTGCTCCAGGACTACTTGCACAAGGCACGCACGGATTTGGCCAATCTTAGTGGAAGTGCCCATTCAGCACATGGCCAAGCGCATCATTCGGCACCAAATCCCGCTCTCATTGGCCAATATTCCGGCGGGTTGGTCAACAACACCGCCCAGCTCATCAAAGATACCATCTCCACATCGGCCACGCCCCACATTGGGTCTTCGCAAGCAGAAAACAAAAAATGGAAGCTCCAGAACCGGATTCTGCAGCTAGAAAGCGAGATCTCCGCCCAAACGTTGTTAGTGAACGACTTGACTAGCCGCATCATCAACGAGGAGTACCCCAATTGGGATGAGTTTAACAAGGCGCAGCTAAAGAAGGCCATGGCTGATCTCTGTGACCAGAAAATATCGTTTTACAAGGGCATGATGGAGAATTGGTCCGACGTAGAGGCCAAGCTCATCAAGCGACTCGAGCAACTCGAGTAAGTGTTGAAGTTTGAGTGATAAATCGACTTGATCGATGATTCATTTGATTTATATTGTCTTGATCGATTGAATTGCATTGGTCGACTAACCTGTCATTCTTATAATGAGTGATTTTTTTGAATGTTTTGTCTAAGATTGATGTCTGTCTAAGATTGATGTCTGTCTAAGATTGATGTTTGTCTAAGATTGAAGCTTGTCTAAGATTGATGTCTGTTAAGATTGATGTTTGTCTGAGAATGCTTTCTTGTCTTACTGCAGTTATATGAAAGATTGACAGAATGTTCTATGAAGAAAGTGGTATTAAAGGTTCAGTCTAAGATGACTGAAAGTTCTGTGTCTGACATTTGGGTTGAAAGGATTATCAGATGAATGGGTTCAGGAAATTTGAGAGGAATCAAATTGAGAAGGTCTTTTCACTTTTCATTCACTCTAACATTTCATATCTCTCAAGGCTACTATGGTCAACCAATATCCACTACACACCAATTCACTCCCAACCCGACACTACACCAGTACTCAGCCACTAATTTATTCCACAACTACCATATTATATAACCCTATGGTACCCACAAATCATCAGCATCACCAGTCCATATAATATTTCCGACCACAATCACAATTTCATATGATAAACCCGTACACCCCTATACTCTCTGGACGCCTGTAATTGAATCCAGGGGGAGTCACTTCAGTCTCGTCAACATGGTAACTAAAATGTCCTGCAGATTGCCATTTGACTGAATTGGTAATAGGCAAATACTACCACTACTGTACTACTACCACTACTGTACTACTACCACTACTGTACTACTACCACTACTGTACTACTACCACTACTGTACTACTACCACTACTGTACTACTGCCACTACTGTACTACCACTACTGTACTACTGCCACTACTGTACTACCACTACTGTACTACTGCCACTACTGTACTACCACTACTACCACTACTACCACTACTGTACTACTACCACTACTAAAAGACACCAATTCCTGATTGGTGCCGGTTTCCATTATTTTGGCTAGCTCGACCACTTTTATAGCTACTAATCCACTATATAGCTTACTACTACACTACTACTACATCACTATTGTTAGATCCGCCTCCGATAGTGCTCTACTATTTCAGTATTCTAAGCCTATGCTGTCTAATCTTACTGACAATTCAAGAGTCACAAAACTTGCAAACATGATATAGTACTTCGTACAATGAGGGCTACCATTGTTCTGGTGGAGAGTTTTTCGGTGCCACGTTTCTCTCAAACTATATAAGCCATTCCGGTTCCTCTCCTTGAGGAACCATCAACGCATACAAGTTTAGGTTAAGACACGTTATAAAGAACATAACAGCTTGTTTACGTTTATTTTGTTAGAAATATTATGCGACCCTAGGCTTTAGCCTGGATCAGCAATGACTCTAAGCTTCTAACGTGCTTATAATATGACGGATCTTTCCAGGAACGATGACCTAAAGGTAACTGCGTATTCTGAACGGCTACTGGTAGTAGGAACTCACCCGAACAGTATTATGGATCTTCTTAATTACTTGATGATATCTATGCTAGACTATAAGTATCTAAGATTAAGTAATGGAGTTCCTAGCCTTTCATAGCTGGGCTCTTGTTCCCATTATATATTTGGAGGGATGATAAGTCTAGACTCTTGCATTCGCGGATCCTGTTTCATGTTGAGTAGATGTTCATGCGTAGATCTTCCTGTTCTGGACTCCATTGGAATGCTGCACTCAGTCGAGTCAATTCCATGTCTAACATATTTTGAAACACGTTGGCTAATCCAAGAAATTGAAACGCACCAATGCATGTGAAACATACATAAAACATCTGAATTCCATATACATACATAATTATTTTTTGTAATGTATTGCAGAAGAGTCCTACGATTAGAGGTGGTGTACGGATGCGTAGTTCCAATACAGTGTTTTTCAAAACTACAGTCTTTCAAAATGTTTCAAGCCAGCGTGACAACATGATTCAAGCCAGCGTGACAACATGATTCAAACTAGCGTGACAACATGATTCAAACCAAGAAGACGGAGGTGCAAACCAAATGGCGTAATGTTTCACACCAACTTTTATTAGAATTCAATACTCTGAAAAAAATGAATCTGGACGATTACCTCATATGCACGACATTTGGGACAAAAGTATTGCAGTGCCAATCAAGGGTGAAAAACGGACGGAACTGAACTGGTTACCTTGTGTTGAGAATGAGCAATGACTGATCATTCCAGAAATGGAAGGGGCGCTCTTCTAGAAAGTAGAGAGTGTGCTACGCCTAACCTTTGGTGATTCTTGATGAAGGTTTAGCAGAGTTCCTGAACTATATAAGTTCAGACTCCTGCCCCAATCCTAGTGTTAATTATTTTAATCAGAATATCGTCTGAGACGAACATACAAAGATGTCCTCTACTCCCAGACCCACCAGAAACAGCTCTCGTGTAACTCCTCAGATATTCACATATCTTGATGAGACTATGAACTTCATGTTTAACAAGTACGTCACTCTGGACTGTACTCCATGGTTATTGAANCTTCATGTTTAACAAGGACGTCACTCTGGACTGTACTCCATGGTTATTGAAAGGACCACCTGATGTACCCGAGTCACGGGTGCATGAGGAGATAAGTAGTCTACACCTTGTTATCCTGTATACAACAACTAGTCCATTTGGTTTGAAGCTGCGAAGGGGTACGAAACAATTGTCGCGCTAGTTTGAATCATTGTCACACTGGTCTGAATCATTATCGCACTGGTTTGAATCATTGTCGCACTGGTCTGAATCGTTTCGAATAACACTGTATTCAAACCAGCGCGACAGAATGGTTCAAACCAGTGCGACAATGATTCAAACCACACTAGCAAAATCAAACAAACCCCTAATTCAAAGGTTTCGTACCCTTTCGCACAGTCTTTCAAACCAATTTTACAAAACCAATACACTTGTTACACTACAGTAGTTCAAATGGACTTAAAGAGTAACCAGTACAGAAGATTTATAGTAATACTACTGATACTTGGTACTACTTATAGTACTACTTATAGTACTACTTATAGTACTACTTATAGTAATACTACTGATACTTGGTACTACTTATAGTAATACTTATAGTAATACTTATAGTAATACTACTTCTACTAACATACTTCTACCAATATACTACTTATAGTGTTACATCCACCATAAGAAGTACTCTACCTATTACGGGGCCGTGTAATTTCTCATATACGTCTTTGCTTAGTAAGAATAATATGAATGATTACATATCCCCTAACAAATTGTTGTATACAGGATAACAAGGAAACCAGTTCCGGTGTGTCCGTTTTTAACCATTGATACTGCAATACTTTTGTCCCAAATGTCGTGCATATGAGGCAATCGTCCAGATTTAAGATTTCCGAATATTAAATTCTAATAAAAGTTGGTGTGAAACATTACGCCATTTGCTTTGAACCATTCTGTCTTCTTGGTTTGAATCATTTTGTCACGGTGGTTTGAATCATTTTGTCACGCTGGTATGAATCATGTTGTCACGCTGGTTTGAATCATGTTGTCACGCTGGCTTGAATAGTCTTGAAAAACACTGTAGTAACCACCGTAACACATGCTGCTTTGGTCAGACCCCTTGATGCTATTATTATCCAATTTGACCACACCTCCACACCTAATATTACTGGGATAACAATGGCCAAGAAAGAATATTTGGCTTACCAAATCAGCTCCCCTGATTGTGGCTTATTGTTACTATTGGGCCCGCACATAAGTAGTGACTGTTCTTGCATCCGATTTTTTCAGTCACACATCTTCTTCTGCGCCCTATTGTGGATCTGTATTGTTGAAGAATATAGTTGGATGATCATGTTTTTTTTTGGTTTTATGAAGATCGTGAAGATCGTGAAGATCGTGAAGATCGTCTTATGTACAGACTTGTTCTGTATATTGCTCCATTAACGTTACGGCTATTTCAAAAAGACACGTTTCACTAATAAGCGATGTTCTTTGCCCTTTGAATCGTCAAGCCACCACTATCCCAAAATAAATTCTCTCCCTCCTTATCGTTAAATATACCTACATTGTTCTGAACAGGGTCTTCAGACGACGATCCCACCTACATTGCGCTATGTGCAGTACAATTGTCATAGAGAGAAAACAAAGAATAAGATAGGGGTCACGGGCGCAGCCGAAACAAGGGGTTCATATTCCGGCGGACCGGCTCTGTAGTCAATGAAAAAAAAAAAAACAAAAAAAAACACTATGTTGTTCGGGTCTTATTACTGTGTTAGACATGGAATTGACTCGACTGAGTGCAGGATTCCAGTGGAAGTCTAGACCAGGAAAGATCTACGTTGCATGAAGATCGACGCTGCAGGAAGTTCTACGATGCATGAAGATATACGCAACATGAAACAGGATCTGTGAAAGCAAGAGTCTAGATCTAGCATCTCTCCGGATATATAAGGGGGACATAAGCCCAGTTATGAACCAGCCAGAACTCCAATTACCGAAGAACAGCTTTACTAAAGAGAATACATTAACCTCCTATAATTACCCAAGTACCCAATATTATCCTATTAACTGTCTGGGTGAGTTCCTATATAGTAGCCCAACAGAATACTCCAGAACACCATTAGGTCATCGTTCCTGGAAAGATTCCTTTATATTAATAAGCACGTTAGAAGCTTAATTCCTTGTGGGTGCAGGTTATAGCCTCAGGTCACACTAATAATTCTAACATACTGCCATTCCGGTATTGAATGCAGTGCAGTATAATGCAGTTCAGTAGAATGTAGTACAGGAGTTAATGCAGTACCGGGACTCTTTTACCGTTCAGGCGAAGCTTCTGTCTTTGTGTACTTGAAATATGTAGGCGTCGTATCTGGAAATATATAAAAGGGGCCTTCCCCTGCCGTTTCTTTTTTTTTTGTGGCAATTCAAAATGATTCTTCAGAACTTCAGTGGTTTAACATTATGCGCAGCTTTGATCGCTACGGCCCAAGCAGGGCTTTCTCTCAAGGAGCAGGTCAACGACCGGAACGGATATCCATGTGTGAATTACAAATTTTTGCCCGTGCCTTACATGCCCGCCGAATGTGTCCACCATAATATATGTGTGGAAGAGGTGGCTAACAGTTCCTGCACGTACGACAAGTCCAAGAAGTACGACACTTTGGAGCTGTTGAAAGGCATCGGCCATTACTGTGTCAAGCAAATTATCTGCGAGCGTACCAGCAAGCTGTCAATGGACGAGCCAAAGAACCATGGAACTAACAGCCCACGACTGGCGTATAATGATATTGGTGAAGCTTACTCAAAAGTGGTGTCTATTAGGTACCCAACTGGACTTGTGCTTCCTCTTGTGGACTACGAGTACTACTACGGAGTCGTATGTGTGTCGTTTGACGGCAATCTCCTGGATATTCATCACGAGTGTCTCTATAAAAGAGTCTGTGAGGGTGCCAGTTTTCCTCCTACCGAGTGTCCTTCGGACCCAGCTTACTATAACAGCATGATCTACGATAGAAACGAGATCGACTCGCATGCTGCATGTGCCTACCGTATGTTATGTAACCGGGGTAAACATCCCGAAATCCAGAGTCAGGAAGATAAAGACCGAGAGCAGCCCAGGGTAAGGTACCGTTCTTAATGCAGAGACGCAGAAATTAATCTCCGCCTGCTTCCCGAGGAATGTACGTTTAAGAAGGCCATTGCTTTGGGCAGACCCAATACGTGGGATTTGTTAAAATACTTTAACAAAACTTTGCCATGTTCGACCTGGGATTCCTCCTACGACAAAATGCCCAAGGAGTGTATTCTTGGGTATGCTGCGAAGTTGGATGCTAGGAATGCTGGGTTTAGTGAACGAGATTAACCCTAAAATCCGGTCCAGAAACCAGCCAACTTCTCTAATCTAGTATATTATTGAAGGATCTAGTACTGTCAACGAGTACTTAGCAATGTGTACGGAAGCATTTGATGCGTTTGAGTGATGCACTATGTGCAGGTCGCTAGTGGATGAAAAGTGTTGTGCTTTGTGACTTACTCACGCATAAACTGGAACGATTATGTATCTAAGCTATACCCAACTCTAACGTCGTCTCTTGTTCTCCCTCTTCTTGTATTACCGATCGCTCCCTTTTCCACGGGACGTCAACGACTCTTTCCACGCCTGCATATAACCCGCTCATTTGTCCCGCTTACCTGCAGTCACAGCGGAACATGCAGTACGTCAGAGTTGGAAAGTGAGCAATGAATGGTCATTTCAGAAAAGGACGGCGCACACTCATGAAAAACCCAGAGTGTGCTATACGTACTTCTTGATGCTATACTTACCGTTCCTATATAATAGGAAGGTCTAGCTCTCACATCATTCTTGTGTGGAAAGTTTAGCAGAGTCCTGGAAATCTATGTAAGATGGGACTCTGGTCCATACCCTAGTGTTAGTTAACTAATCAGAATATCGTCCAAGAGGAACATACCAAGATGTCCTCTACTGCCAGACCCACCAGAAACAGCTCTCGTGTAACTCCTCAAGTATTCACATATCTTGATG
>NKZN01001966.1:0-13970 GCA_002374485.1 Metschnikowia santaceciliae
CTATACTACACTACTATACACTACTATACTACACTACTATACACTACTATACTACACTACTATACACTACTATACTACACTACTATATGTTAGATTCCGTATAAGTGCTCTACCCATACAGGGATTGAGGTCAAGTGCCCAGTTAATCTCCGAGTCGGTTCGCCATTACTACGGATTGCTCTGCTGCGGAGTATTTAAGTACAGCCGTTTCCTCTTCCTCTTCCTGACGAATCATCAACGAATATAGTTACCAATTAGGCATGAATGTACTAAAGAACATAACACTATATACTACACTAATGTATGGGGTAAAACCTCTCTCTCTCAATATAGGAATTTGACCTTCTTTACTCTATTACTCTAATACTAGAGTACGATACTGCTGAACATGTGAAATGTGCTGGAGTGTATTTGCAGCCAAGTTGTTATTAAGTTGTTATATGCAGTCCAGGGGAATTGAACAAGCTTTAGAAGGTTCCGAGGAATACATGAGTGCAGGCTAGTATTATAAGTGGGTCTTGGGGTCAGGAGTAGTCCGATTTGACTTCAGACAAGGGATTAACAAGTCCCCATCCAAAAGCAAGGAGTCCAAAGAATCCAAATATATATAAAGGGGATCACTAGTGACCACAAGACGGATTTTTTAGTACAGATTAGTAACACAACTAAGAACCTAATAATGAACAAAGACATGACCGTTCCTGACTATGGAAGTAGGAATGACAAACTACAACATATACTACTATTGCTTTATTCTACCACTGCTCTATTCTACCACTGCTCTATTCTACCACTGCTCTATTCTACCACTGCTCTATTCTACCACTACTGCTACCAGATTACTGTTGCTATACTCTATGACTGCGATGCTCGGCTTGTTTGGTTGCCCGTTCTTGGACTGACTTTTTTGAGCTTGGCTTGTTTATAGACTCGTATAGTCTCACATCTAGAAGACTAGTTCTTAAACTAGTTTTTTTTGTACTTAATTTGAAAAGCTTGGCATGCTTTTGAATAAAGGTTATGAGCCCTGTCGCGTGATTTACCTTACCTTTCTCGATCACGTGACCCCGCGCACCATCTCTTTTTATTCTTCTCTCTGTTTCCGCCTCCATCACCAAAATTATACTCCTTACTACAATGTTTTCCCGTGCCGCTTTCAACGTAGCCAGAACCAACCTCCCCCGCTTGAGCACCCGTCTTCCAACGTTGAGGACCTTTGTCTCCACTCCAGTTTTCCGCAAAAACCAGCTTCTTGATGTGGTCAAGTCCGAGTACCAGATTGCTACGGAGGTGGACAACGAATTACAGCCGGAGCACGCCGAGTACTTGAAACAAAGCGGCTTCTCTGTGTCCGTCAAGGACTACGACTCCAATGTGCAATTGACCAAGAAGTTGGCCTCCGGTGAGGAGGTGCATGTCTTCTTTGACATTGACGAGGTGTCGGATGTTCCTATTAGTCCCGAATTGGGCATGGAGGATACCATGGAAGACGGCATGGAGGAGTTCGAAGATAAAGAGCAATTCGACGAGGAATTGGACCAGTACGAGAGCACTTTTGCTAACGTCAAAGTGTTCATCAGCAAGCCCAAGCAAAACGATGGGTTGTTCTTCAACTTAATGTTGAGAAACTCTGACACCGACTTCTTCATTGACTACTTCAACTACAAGCCGGATGCCGCCCGGTTCTTGGCGGATGTTCGCGAGAAGGCGCAGTTCTTGGCCGGCTCCGAGTACCAGGGTCCTCAGTTCTCCAACTTGGACGAGTCCTTGCAGTTGTCCATGGAGAAGTACTTGGAGGAGAAGGGAGTCGACGCCAAGATGGCCGAGTTCATCTTCGCCTACACCGAGCTCAAGGAGGAGGCCTCATACCGGAAGTTGTTGAGCGACGTGCAGAAGTACTTGACCAACTGATGTATATAGAAGTATAGCGCGTTGCGAATGTGAGCAAAGCTAACGGTGTATTAGATAGTTATTGAATAGTTTTTGATATTTTATGGACCTGTTATATGTGGGTACTAGGTTTAGGAACCAGGTGTAGGAATTAGATTTATGAAAGAGGTGTAGGAACCAGGTGGTATGAATGAGATGTGTAGGACTTATATTGAATTGAAAGCTGTAAGTAGACATATACAAAAATCTAGCAATACTAATTTCAGTAGTATTTGAATGAGAGTCAATAACGGCTGGAGTCAGGGCGTATCCAATCATAACACTAGCTCTCTCTCCTCTCCCACCTCTACTCCCACTTCTACTCCCTCCCACTGCACCATCACCAGAATGAAGTACCACCTTTAAGAATCAGTATGTAGTGTGCAGTCTGTAATTTTGTGAGCTACTAAGTATGCAGTGTCAGAAGCTTTATAGGTATCAGAGACTATAAGTATCAGAGGCTCTATAAGTATCAGAGGCTCTATAAGTATCAGAACATCTATAGGTATTAAAAGCTCCATGTGTATTAGAAGCTTTACGGGTATTAGCAGCTTTACGGGTATCTATGGTCATACATAGCCTACATAGCTATAGTAGTACGATAGCTTAATGGTATCCTAAGCAAATATTTTTCTATGCAGATATATAGTTTTAGTATATAGTGTTAGATCCACCATAGGTAGGGCCCTGTCTATAGAGGTATTATGAAACCTAGTCTGTCCGGTCGTAATGGCCAGGCCAATGTTCTGCAGAAGGGTTTTTCGAATGCCTCGTTTCTCTCAAAGGTATATAAACCGCTTCGGGTCCTCTCTTTGAGGAACCATCAACGAACATAGTTTTAGTTAGGCACAAATGTATTAAAGAACCTAACATATAGTATTTGGTGTAGCTAAGGTGTAGGTCTATGGTAACATATATCCTGAGGTTATGAATATTTGACAGTAATAGATTTCTATGGTAATATTCCGAGTCATATAATTAGAAGTATAATCGTATGTTCCTACATAATCCAAGTAATCTGAGTTCTACGGTAGTATCAGCTCTAAGTCATAATTCTATGGTCGTACCTAGCCCAAAGTCTAGATTCTCTGTCTGTAGTCTGATCTCTATAGATAGACAGAGTAGACAAGACGCTGCGCAGATAACAGGTGGCTCAGAAGTAGGACAGCATTCAGTTGGTAATCAGACAAATTGAGCAATAGACTAAGTCGGTGGTAGATTGTAGGCAGATAGTAGACAAGATAGACAAGATAGGCAAGACAAGGCAAGACAAGAGTAGTCTGTCATCTGTAAACAGTCATTATGTAGTCTGTAGAGTATAGTTTTTTGTCTGTCCAGAATCTGTAAAACTGTTACTTACTTAGTTAACAAGGTTCTAAGCTTATAAAACGCTTGGCTCTAAGTTGTATGTTCTAAGGTCTAAGGTCTAAGTCGAAGGTCTAAGTCGAAGGTCTAAGTCGAAGGTCTAAGTCGAAGGTCTAATATGTAAGTCAGTAGTACTTCAAGTGGCCGTACATAGAGTAGTCTTATAGAGTCTTGACACTATGGCACTAGAATAGCTACCATGATACTGTTGCTATTACTGTTGCTATTACTATTGCTATTACTAGTATTGTCACATCCACAATTTTATATTGTCTATACTACTCTACCCTATATAGACTGATTTATTGCTCTACCCTATATAGACTGGTTTACTACTCTACTTTTCTCTTATATCACTTTATACTGCCCAACGCTACTCTTACTCCATACCACTCTCTATACCACTCTATAAATTCTACTGCTCTACCCTATGCTATGGTATTCTGCTACTTTAGTGCTTTACTCTATAAGTTCTCTTACTACTCTATACTACTTTACTACTCTATACTACTTTACTACTTTATGCTAGTTGATACTGCTCTGCTCTAGAAGTACTCTATACTCTATACTCGATACTCTATGACTATGACTATGACTATGACTATGACTATGACTATGACTATGACTATGACTATGACTATGACTATGACTATGACTATGACTATNACTATGACTATGACTATGACTATGACTATGACTATGACTATGACTATTCTCAAAGAAGAGGACCTGGACGTGATGAATCGGCACAAATACTCCAACCAGACTCCATCCCTCATCTTGAGCTACCACCACCAATCTTGTCTCTTAAAAAGTACAGCCATAGGGTTTTGGAGCAAAAGATGCTTATTGACGTGTTGTTCCCCATCGATTCAAACTGTATCAACTTGTTCAATTACGGCACGGAGTCCAAGCTGCGAAGAATTACCATCACTTCCAATGTTTCCCATATTGTTTTTGTTCCCAGAAACATTCTCCTTCCTGTTACTGATGCACAGAAAGGTACGACCAGCTGACTATGACTGACTATTAGGAGTGTTATGGAGTTCTATGGAGTTACTTGAAGCTACGAGGTGTGCTGGTAATTAGATTGTATCAAGTATCACCTAAAGAATAACACTTCAAGATAGTATAATGACCCACAATGTGGTATTTTTTCAGCTATAATGACTAACTAAAGTCCTGGTGAACTATCTTTCATGCAAGATTAGCTTCTACTAAGACCAAAGATGGAACACTTCTTTTCTAGAAGAATTAGTTTCCAGTGGTATACTACCGCTGGAGTATTTGCTGTATGATTCAGTCTACTTAGTTCTACCACTGGGGTTATTTACTGTATGTTTCAGTCTACTTAGTGTTAGTTTTTAGACCTATATTTATTGAGTGTGACCTAGGGCTAATCCGTGTTATCCTCAATTGTTCTGAGAGAACTCCTGACCTCACAAACGTGAGTGGCGGCCCCTCCTTTTATATTGGAGTGGGCATGCTTCCTTGAAACATTGCGCCTTAAGCGCTGTACGTAAATCACGCAAGCTCAGTCTTTGAGCTAACACATATGCGTAATATACTCACGCGTTAACACTTAGTGTATTGTTCTGGTATGACTGTGCCCTTTATCCAGTGTAAAGGTTTTCAGAATATGTGTTTTTCGTATCAAGTGATTCACCAGTTAATCGACATTTGTATCTGATACACAAAATCAGATATAGTAGTTGGATGGATAGTACCATATGCCATGGGTATTGTTTCACCAAATTGCACTATAAGGAATTACAGTCAAGATCGCTGTGGCCTGAGCACAGTTCCTTCCCTTTCCTGTAAGTGTACTCTTAAACGAATTCGCATGGTCCTCCGTTTAGTTTCGATCTGATGGCTTCATTGTTATCGTATTTGGAAATGACAACCTTTTCATCAAGAACCGTTGGAAATTCGCATATTGCGGCATCTAATAGAAGAAGTTCTCTGCCGCTTTTGCAAAGTAGTATTCTTCCGTCAATAAGACTTTCCTTTCGTTTTGCTCTACTTGTAATAACACTGTTCCATATCCAGAATGTTCGATGTAGGTATTGTTTCAAATTTGGAAGTTCAACTTCTTTTGAGTATCAACATACGACCCACAGTATGGAGGTAGTGTGGTCTAACATCGAATGTATCAAGACCCTATCCCATCTGCAGTCGTAGAAACGTAGATTCTCCAGTCAGTCAGGCACCCAAAGTGACAGTGATGTCACCAGTGAAGACCTCGGGATATTGTCGTCCTCACCAACGGCGCCAACTCTCTTAAGAGTGTTCAAAGCACGTAGGGTAACACCACTGGCTTCTGGGTCGGCAATGGTGCTGAAGTTAGCATTGAAGACTGGCAACAAAGTGGACAGGAAAGGTGCAACAACTTGAGGGTCATCGGCCAACTTACACATGTTGTCAACAATGACATCAGACTTTCTCTTGATGGGAGTATCATATTCAGCAAGCTCTCTGGACAACAATGGGGCCATGATGGACAACGTAGTCATGATGGACAAAGTAGTCATGATGGACAAAGTAGCCATGGTGATCTCAAAGACGAAAGTGGTAGACCCAAAGCATGGATGGTCTCAGGAACCATTGATTGTGTGACTTGATTCCTTAGATTCTTCATTCATTTCTTTACTTATTAGTCAGTCATAATCTTAGTCGTAGTCAGTCTGTCGTAATCCTAGTCGTAATTGTAGTCAGTTATAGACATAGCTGTATCCAGTCTTAGTAGTTTGTCATATTTCTGGTCAATCAATGTCAATCATACAACAGTAACAGTAACAGTAACAGTAACAGTAACAGTAACAGTAACAGTAACAGTAACAGTAACAGTAACAGTAACAGTAACAGTAACACTAGACAGTAGTCAATAGGATTTGTATACTACTACTCCATTGTACACCATGGCAACTGAATCCATCGTCAATGTACCAATGACTGTTCTGTAGTAGTACTAGTGTATCATATCAGGTGTAGTCTGTAGTCTGCATTAGCCTGTATTCTTAATAGCCTGAATTTTAGCAGCCTGTATTTCAGCCTGTATTTTAGTCGCTTACTAAGATATTATCACTCATGTTCTTGTAGACACTAATTTCGGGTATTTACTCGTACTCAGTAGACACGACCGGTCAAACTGGGGTGCGAACCGTACTACTGTAATCGACTCAATTGACGCAAGACCCACTCAAACGACAATACCCAACGAAAAATGATTCTGAACACGGGGATTTTTAATTTTAGTAAAGCTAGTGAAACTAGTGGATTTTAAATTTCATCCGCTGAACATTTTGATCAGTACTTCTTTTTTTTGGCTATTTTTAATTAGATCTCCTGGTTTCCTGACTATGGTTGCGCTTAAGTTCACAGCTAGTGAAACTGTGCGAAATTGAGAATCCGTTTTTTTGCACTAGTACACATGCTCACTTCTTACTCCTCACCTCCAGCCTCACCCCTACTCACTATAATCAGTGGTCACTAAAATCAGTGGTCACTAAAATCAGTGGTCACTAAAATCAGTGGTCACTAAAATCAGTGGTCACTAAAATCAGTGGTCACTATAACCAGTGGTCACTATAACCAGTGGTCACTATAACCAGTGGTCACTATAAAACTGAACACTTTGCTTTGGTGGAAGGTACTCAAAAGTACAACTGAACAGACCTGTTATAGGATATAGCAAATATACATAGTGTATAGTACATAGTATAGATATTAGGGCAAGAAGGATGAGAAAGTAGAGAGTCTGCTGGTCATAGTATAGATCAGTCTATACTTTCTTTACGCCATTGTACTGTATTGGTCTGGCACTAAATGATACATTTTCTTAGATCCACCATATCCAGGGCGCTACCTTATCCAGTATTATAAACTCTACGGTGTCCGATTCTAACAATGGCCATTTCCTAACTCCACTCCCCAATCACCATTGTAGGAGGTACCAGAATGAATGTGAAGAGTCTTTCAGCAAGCAAATAGCAAAACCCGGTTTAATACGCCAACTCCTCCGTCAACTTCTTGAGTAGCCCGAGTCCTCCCTCCGGAGAACCATCGGCGAATGAGCATAGTAAACAGAGTCCCTGACGTAACAACAAGAATCTAACAAAACGATAGCAATATATCTTGATCTTGAAACACAATTTCCTGGATGTTAATTTATGTCTATTCCTTGTTCTATTCAAAATGACCTTCTGTCTCTTTCTTTTTTTATGTGGTTGATTTACTAGACTAGTTAGTAGAAAGTTAGTAGAAAGTTAGTAGAAAATTAGTAGAAAGTTAGTAGAAAGTTAGTAGAAAGTTAGTAGAAAGTTAGTAGAGCAGAAAGTTAGTAGAAAGTTAGTAGAGTAGTGAGTAAATAACCTGGACGTTGTTCTCAGTAGGTAGCTCCAGTGTCAGTAGAGTCTGTTACCTTTGAAGACTACTCAGTTTCGTGAATCAATAGGTATAGAGATCCATAGGCAGTAGACAGTCAGTCGAACAACAAAAAAAACTTTTTCCATCAAGCAATTAGAAATTAAAAGCTGCAGCTGTTACCAAATACAGTACCAAATACAGTACCAAAGACAGTACCAAAGACAGTACCAAATACAATACCGTATAGAATATGCTATGTTCTTTATAACGTTTTTGGGTGATGCAACGAGTGAGGGCCTAGCAACGTTAGCTACTCCTGAAAGGATGGCGGCGGTTTCCCCAAGTAGTCTGAAAGACATTTGGGTGAAGGTGCGAAGCGACGAACATAATGCGTGCAGCACGACCGACCGTCAGGAGTGCGGCTAAGCGGCCTCAGTGGAAGAAAAGGCAAAACGGTTGGGTGCGATCTCCATGAAATAAAGAACATAACAGAAAACCAAATACAATAATTGGCCATTTTCTCCGACCAGTAGTAATGGATGTATACAGCCGATGGAAAAGGCACGAATCAGAGAGTTATCTATGCGTGTAATTCGCTTCTATTATATATCCAAACCATAGAACATAAACCCATAAACAGCTCAGTAATCTGTATAATACAGTTGTATATCATAATGTACTAGTAGTCAGTGGGTCATAGTTAGTGAATAGTAGTCAGTGAATAGTATAGTGATTTTTTTATAGTGAAGTGGTTTGATGTAGTAGTAGTAGTAGTAGTAGTAGTAGTCTATAGAAGTCTCTATGTATTATGTAAACACCATTGCATTTACCTCTGGGACTTCTTCAGAAACCTGGTAGTATTTCTAATAGTTATACTGCTTATATTGCTTTACTGTCACAGTCGCTAGATATTACATACACTGTCTAATTATATTAGTTATCCTTCTTTAATGCCACACCAATCACCTACCCAGTCTAACACTTAAACCATTTGAGTTCCACTTGACCAATTATTGGTTCTCATTTGGCTCTCCCTTGGTTCCTATTGTTCCCTCTATGAGAACTCATCGAACGGGTTCTCGGTCTCCTCCAACTGCACCTTGCTCATACCCTGGACACGCACGTTGGCAAGTTCTCTGGATGCAGCATGTTTCTTTGCCTTGGCAGTCATCTTCTCAATCTCCTCCTCCACATCCTCGGCATCCTTCTCGGCAAATTGCATCACCAAGCGACGCCCAAGCAAATGCACACCCTGCAATTGGTCCATGGCACTCTCGGCCTCCTTGACCGTGGTGTACTCCACGAAAGCAAAGCCTCGTGCCGACTTGTCGAACTTCTTGGGCACACGGAGCGACTTGATCTGGCCATACGCTCCAAACAACTCCACCACGTCTTTTCGCGACGTCTCAAAGGGCAAGTTCTTGACGATGATCTTATTGGACCTCTTGGACTTCTCACTCTTCTCACTCTTTCCTGCCTTGCGATGTGACATCTTCATCTGTACCCTGTGGCCTTCCAAAACCGTATTATCCTTTTGTTGAATGGCCAACTCTGCGTGTTCCTTAGTATCGAACTCTGCAAATCCAAAACCCATACTCAACACAGACCCCGGGTTCTTGGCATCAGGCTTGGTCTTGACCACGGCCACCACGAACCCTGGCATCTCCTGGAAAAACTCCCGGAGACTTTCGGTGGTGGTGGAGAAGTTCAAGTTCTTAACAAACACCGAGACTGTAGGGCCCTTTTCTAACATTTCCTCTTCGGGCTCGTCGTCCAAAACATCCGTAGCCGAAATTTTGGCATCCACCACATCGTCTTCTTTCTCGGTCTTGGACACAGTTTCTGCAGATGTAGGTTCCCTGGAAAAGAGGCCTTTGGGGCCTTTTTCAAGGTACAAGATGGCCTTCTTGAACATCCGGTACGCCAATTTGGAGAAGGCCGACCGCGCTGCAGGAAGGTCTCTGAACTCGACTATGGCAATTGTGCCCGAGGGAGGCATGTGCACACGCTTGAGTTCGCCGTATTCGCCGAAAAGTTCAGTCAATTCCAGCACCGATGTCCCAAACGGGAAGTTCTTGACGAGGATAATGCGGTCGTCTCTTTCAGTGCCTTCAAAAGACGTCAAATCCACACCTTTAGACTCGAAAAACTTCCGGACATCGCCAATCACGTGGGCCTCCGCCAAAGCCTGTTTTACAGCAGAACTGGAATTCTCTGAGTCGATCAACTGCGACTTCTGGATCCCCATTTTGCTGGCCACAGACTCCAACACCGCATCGTTATTCATATAAAGCGAGTTCCAGTTGAACTGGGACTTTCCGGCCTGGGCTTTTTTCTTCAACTCCCTCTGTTTTTTTAGAGGCAAGTTTTTGAGCGCAAACTCGTCCATACGGTGGTCTTTCTTGGCATCTCCCGCCAAAATATGAAGAAGACGGCCCTGGAAAATCTGCTTATCGAGAGCTAGATAAGCCGAGACTGCATCATCAGGCTTCTGGAACTGCACATAGACAAAGCCCTTGGATTTGCCGGTCCGGGTATCCACGGCAATGTGGACCTCAGAAATGGGGCCGTAGGGCGAGAAAAGATCGCGGAATTCGTCCTCGGTGGATTCGTAGAGAATGTTGCGGATAAACAAACGGCCGGTGGCTCTGATTTTAGTCTCCACACTGAGATCTGGAGATACAGATTGGCGTGAGACGGATGTTTCAGGTGCCAGCTTTTCTGCACGCTTTGAGTGTTGAACAGTTTCAGCTAGGGATTTTCCTGCATCTGCGGTTTCAGAAACCTCTGTTTTGTCCACCTCCTCGCCGTTATCCTTTATACGGACCCGCCGCTGCTTGAGCCAATCGAGATCGGACATTTCAGGGTCCTTTTCCGGCATATTATCGCCGTCATTCAGCTCGGCATCACCTTCCACTTTGGAAAAAGGAATCATTTCTTCTTCATCCTCGCTTTCTTTCTTGGTAAAATCCTCATACTCGTCATCACTAGCGTTGTCCTGCACATAGGCCATTTCTTTATCAAGACCCACGTCTCTTACACTTTGGGGGATATCTTCTCCCAGATTTTCTCCCACAGATTCTCCCAGCTCTAGACCTTGATCTCTCTTTCTAAGAGCCTCTTCCAAGGCCTTGGTGGAGGGTGCACCCTTTCCATCAGCCAAAGAGTCGTTATTCCAGGACTGCACCTGGGCGGACGGCTTCAAAGTCTCGATGAATTCCTTCAAATGTGGATTGGCATCGATCTCCGCATCAAGATGGGACTTTTTCTCTGTTTTCTGCCGTTTTCGCTGCTCAAACTCCTCCTTCTGCCGGAGTAAACGCTCCTCCTGCTCCTGGAGCTGGTACTGCATCTGGCGCCGCTTCTCCCGAACAGCTTTGGGCACCGATGGATCGCTAAAGGTCTTGGCCTCCTTAACCTCAATTCTCGCCGTGTCAATGAACGACCGGTCAAAATATTTGACGGCACTCTCCGCGTCTTGGACCGACTTGTAGCCAATGAACGCAAACTGACGCAGCTCACCGTTTCTTTTCTTCATGAGCTTGACATCCGTCACGCTACCGTTTTGGGCAAAGTGCTCCTTGAGCCGCTGCTCCGTTAAGTACTTGGGGAGGTTTTTGACGATGATCCGGGACATGATAGAGAAAATCAATGTATGCGATGGGCCTGATGAGATAGCCCGCGCGAGGTATATGCAGGAATGCCATTAAAGCACAGGAACAACCAGTGTTGGAAAATAGCACCGAATAAGAGCGCGCACGGCGCTCTAGGCTTGCAGGGCACGTCGCTACTAGTTTCCCCGCCCTTGATTGTCAGGACAACCAAGGGTGGCAACCAAGGGTGGCAAAGGGTGGCAACCAAGGGTCAGTGAAGGCCGACTCCCATATATATAATGAGGCCTTCGCTACCCCTCTTATGAGTTAACTAATGGAGTATCTCTACCTAGGGAGACATACCAAGATGCCTCCCAGATCCAGACCCACCAGATCTCCTTGTACTGACATTGAGGCTGCGCCCATGTCTGAAGTAAACACCTCAGCTCAAGTGTTCACTTATCTTGATGAAACAATGAGATCCGTATCTTCTAGTCAAAAGAGATCTCTGGACCTTAAACCATGGTTACTCTATGGGCCACCTGATTTTTCCCCAGCATTCCTAGCTGAGCTGGACTTAAAGAATCTACATTCAAAATGTTTCAAACCAACGTGACAAAATGGTTCAAACCTAAAAGACAGAATGGGTCAAACCAGCGTGACAAAATGGTTCAAACCTAAAAGACCTAATGGTTCAAACCTAAAAGACAGAATGGGTCAAACCAAATGGCGTAATGTTTCACACCAACTTTTATTGCAATTCAATATTCTGAAATCTTAAATTTGAAATCTTAAATCTGGACGATTGCCTCTTATATCCTACATTTGGGACTAAAGTCTTGCAGTACCAATAAAGGGTGAAAAACGGACGGAACTGAACTGGATTCCTTGTTATCCTGTATACAACAACTTGTCCATTTGGTTTGAAAGATTGCGTGAAGGGGGAAAGACTGTGCGACGAAATTTTTTGAATTATTGGTTTGAATCGTTGTGTTGCGCTGGTTTGAAGAGTTTTGAAAAACACTGTGTACTCCTGCACTGTTTCAAAATGTACGTTTATTTATTTTGGAGGTGAGAGGTTTTTGGTGCGGCAGCCTGCACACACACGGTATTTGCACCCATTCCCCTACTTCTTCTCCCTACTCTTACCCAGAAGAACCATGGAGTTGATCTACCATTTAGGGCTTATTCCCGGGCCTGAGGTCACGCTCAGGAAGACAGTATATAAAACATGGGCTCTAGGCGTTTTGGGAGTTTTGGTGTACATTGCCCTTTTGGGCTCAGTGGCCCGCCGCTTGGCTCCGCTTATGAGTATCTTGACGCTGGGAGTTTGGGAGGCCGTGGAAGCATATGCGGTGCGAGTGTTTTGGGCAGTGGTGGCGTTTCTTGTGAGGCTCCACCCGATGGAAATCGCCGTTTCGGGAGATAAAGTGTCTGCAGACCTGGCCATTTTGGTGTGCAACCACCAGTCGCTCTCCGACTACTTCTTCATGGTACACTTGGCTCAGTCAGTGGACTCACAGTGGACGCCACAAGTCAATTTCTTTACCTGGTACACCATGTGGAGAATCCCTACTTTTAGGGTGGCCCGGAACTTGGTGTCATGTGACGAGAATTGGGACTTATCTAAACTGTTGGCGCAAGCGTTGTTCCAGAGGGTGTTGGCTTCGGAACAGCCCGAATGGGTGGTGCTTTTCCCTGAGGTCAATATCCGGTCTCCTGCCGTGGCATATGCCCAGAGAGTCCAGGGCCAGAAATTCTATTTGCCCATCTATGACAACGTACTCTACCCTCGGTTCCCGGGGCTTCTGAACACCATCTCTGCTGTACGCCTGGCATCCAGCTCCAAGTTCTCCAACCTCTACGATGTCACGGTTCAGTATGAGAAACGGCCTCCATCTTTGCTCGATCTCTTTGCTGCTGTAGATCCCATTAAAGTCCACATCCATGTGCGCAGGCTTAACTTTGCTCTGGTTCCGGGAAAAAGGGTTAAATTGGAGAAGTGGCTCGAGTCCACTTGGACTGATAAGGATAAGCTCTTGACCGCCATGAACAAGGAATAATTTGATACCTTTTAAAGTGAGTGTAGAGTGTGGAGTGTACAGTAGTCAGTAATCAGTAGTCAGTAGTCAGTAATCAGTAATCAGTAGTCAGTAGTCAGTAGTACAGTAGTACAGTAGTACAGTAGTACAGTAGCAGACAAGTAGATTGTGTCGTATGACTCTAAGGCCCACTTCACTTTCAACCATTTCTACTGGGTTGGAGCTGATACCACTAATATCACCAACACTGCTGGCTAAATCGCCTTGAATTTCTGCTGCGTGTTTGGCTACAAATACCTTAGTGTAGAGTTGGCCCTGACTACCGTCTTTACCTATTGAAACGTTCTAACAAGAACCTAACAAGAAGCACACACTAATGATACTATTGACTACCATTTGTTAGATCCACCATAGGTAAGTGCTCTACCTATTGAGGTAATTTTAGCCTACCATTTCTAATCCTAAAAGCCATTCTAAAACACACAAAACATGCAAACATGATATTTTATAATCGAGTTGTATGAAACAGCACTCTACACTCTCAAAATAAACAGGCAGTTAGTATAGAGTACGAAATATCGTAGTGTATTTCAGTAGTCAGTAGTCAGTAGTCAGTAGTCAGTAGTCAGTAGTCAGTAGTCAGTAGTCAGTAGTCAGTAGTCAGTAGTCAGTAGTC
>NKZN01001968.1:0-61924 GCA_002374485.1 Metschnikowia santaceciliae
GACGGTTACTCCGGTCGCGTTCGTTCCCTTCCAGGTGCTAACGAGGATGTCGATCATCAATGCGCGGATTCCAGCACGTTCGCGTGTTGACATGGTGTGGGATTAGAAACTGTTTAAGAAATAGGGTGTTTTTAGACGGAGGTGCGCACTAAATCACCATTACTTCGACCACAGAATAGAGAGTATACAATACGATTAGATAATAGACAACTGAAATGGCAGCTACAATTGGCAGTTAGATTACTTAGACATCTACAAAATAGACAGCTAGTCACCTACATTTTAGAACTAGAGTGAACTGCTTGCCTATTATATTTTTCCTGGCTTTAGGAACTCCTCGGAATATACCTCGGAAGTAGGTAACACATCACGTGATATGCTCTTTACAAACGTACATTGTCCATATTGGCCCATACATGCCCGATTCAGGGTTTCCACGAATACACAATACTCCCTTCGCTACTTTAACCCCAAATATTCTCAAACAACACGAGTTTATATTTTGGGCGCCGAGTTGAATTGACCTAAGTTAATAGGTCGGAACTGGATATAAGTCCCGGAACTGCACACAAGCCCCGTTCCCACCCTCGGATCCCAAGGTCACCCCCGGATCCCAAGGCCATCCCAGGCGGGAACTACCTCCGCAGCCATTCTCAATAACCACGAACCCAGAACTAGTACCAGAGCCAGTACCAGACATAATGGTATGTGTACTGCATTCAGACCATGGACTACGATAAACTAAATACTGCATACAACAACTAACAGCATTAACGACAACTGGCATATCCTGATACAGATATATTTAGTAAAGACATATACTAACACAGATTTATCTGGTAAATCTAATGGAGTATTAAGTTTTCTTGGGTGGACCCGCCTGGCTCAGAACGACAACTGGTTTGTGCTGAGAGTAACTGAGGTGCGCGTAACTATGAGCACACGACTGGCCAATGGCCGCGCTCGCTTTAAAATAATCTCACCGCAAAAATCACCCACTACTACTTCATCGATACACCATGGGAGGATCCGGGCCAAAGACTTACTTGGGATGGTGGGGCGCCATGGGCGGCCCTGCACAGAAAAACGTGGCCGTATACTCGGTGTCGCCATACGCTACCAAGCCTTTGAAGGGCAACTTGTACAATGCCTTTTTCAACACCTTCAGAAGAACAAAGAACCAGATCGCATACGTTGTTATCCCCGGAATAATTGTGTGGAACATCTGGGCCAAGGCCAGAGACTACAACGAGTACTTGTACACTAAGGCCGGCAGAGAGGATTTGGAGAAGGCTAACGCTTAGGCTGCTTCGCATATAGTAATAAAGAGCATACAAGTCCGGTGTAGACCCTTGTCTCTGATACACAGGTCAGACAATCACAGATACAAACACCGAAACAGATGGATTAGATCTGATCTGATCTTTACAGGATCTTTGGCTACAGAGCTACAGGTCTTTACATATTCCAATATACTCAGTGTACTATTGAGTACTACTTACACCTGAATACATGAATACTACTTGAAGTTTGAATATACTTATACTGCTTTATCTGAACACCTCTATTTATCTACTTTATTAAATACTTCAGATGGACGCTTCTCTAGCTCAGACTAGCATATTACTTGGATCTCTTGTAGACCTTGGCCAAGAACGAAGACAAGACTTCCTTCTTCAAGCCACGCGACTCGTCGATCTGGTCAATCTTCTTACGCAACTCCTTGACGGTGTTTTCCTCGTACTGCTCGTAGATCTTGGGGATCTCCAACTCAGCGAACAAGTCCTTGACCCTTTGCTCGGACACATCGTCTTTCTTGCCGTAGTTTTCCTCCAAAAGCTTGCGCTGGTCGGCATTAACCTTCAATAATGCCTGGTTGACCACCCACGAGCACTTGTTGTCCTTGATGTCGGTACCAATCTTTCCGATCTGCTCGGGTGTACCGAAACAGTCCAAGAAATCGTCCTGGATCTGGAAATACTCGCCCAAAGGAATCAAGATCTCCTGTACCTGTTTCAAGTCCTCAGCACTGTTGATGCCGCACATGTACATGGCCAAAGCCACTGGCAAGTAGAACGAGTAGTAGGCAGTCTTGAAGATCACAATGAACGAGTGTTTCTGCAAGGAGAACTTGGACAAGTCCACCACATCCTCGTCTGCAGTGACCAAGTCCATCAACTGGCCCAACTCTGTCTGGAACGTCACTTCATGGAACAAGTCCAACAAGTCCACATAATACAGATCCTGGCGGAAGTGTTTCTTCAACAACATGTAGATGGCACCCTCCAACATGAAGGAGTCATTAATGGCAATGTTTCCCACGCCTTCGTTCAAGTACCAGCATGGTTGGCCCCGTCTGGTCTTGGATTGGTCCATCATATCGTCGGCTACCAAGAAGTATGCCTGCAACAACTCAACGGCCCAGCCCAAAAGCGCCACCTTCTTGTACTCGGCCTTGTCCAATGTTTCCAAAGGTTTATTTTTGAGAATGCAATACGTGTCAATGACCGAAAGACCACGGTTCAACTTTCCTCCTGGTGTGTTGTAGTTCAAGTTCTTGGTGAGCCAGTCCACGGCCTCCTGGGGCATCTTGTAGTCCTTGCACATCTGCTGCAATTCGGCCACGAGCCCGTCGAACTCATCCACAAACTTTTGTTTTGCTGCTGCCTTGTCCATGACTGGGGTAGGAGTATTGGGGGTGCAGTAGTGGAGGGTGTTGGTGAGAGGTGAGAAGTGAGAAAGTCAGCTGGTGGGGATGCGAGTATACGAGCACTGGGGCCCACACCCGTGCACCCGTACATTATGGGGCCAGAGACAATATATAATTGGCTGGACGGTTGTGGGGTGTGGTTAAAGCTTTAAGATGATGAATTGGAATGGTTATATCTATTGTAGTAACTGTACTTCAGTGGAATAGAGTGTTGATAAGGTGGGATGTGGTGTGGTGCTGGAGTAGTGTATGCAGGTTTAGAAGTGTCCAGACGTCCAGATGTCCAGACGAACCAGTCCAGACGAATTAGACAAAGAAGTAAACAGTAGTTTACCTCTTATACAGTGGAATAGGTGGAGGCTTTTTTTTTGATGGTCGGATGGTTTTCAATGAATTGGATGGATCAGTGGAAGGTACGGTGCTGGACACATAGTGATGGTTGAGGTAGGAAGCAAGGGCGTGGATTTGGTATTGTTCACCATGGGAATTTTTTCCAATATAAAGGAGAAGAGGCTTTTTCTTAAGCTTTTATACGAGTGTTTTTTCTGCTCGAAATTGCCTATTTAGGCCTACTTAGGAATTATTGCTAGGCTTGTGCAAAGCTGATTAGGTGCTCACTTAAGCCATTAGGGTATATGCAACCCAGAATAAGCTTTCCCCCTCATATAAAGTTTACTTAGTCTCATATTTACCAAGTTTACTTAATCTCACATTTACCTTCACCCCAATAATGCGGTGTCATGTGTTAATTTACACAAGTTGAGTATTGGTAGGGCATGTGTACTCACTACCAGTGGGCATGAAAAAGCCAGAGAAAGGACTTATTGATCTCTTTTGATACCTGTTTGATACCTGTTTGATACCTGTTTGATACCTGTTTGATACCTCTTTGATACCTGTTTGATACCTCTTTGATACCAGATCTTGATGTCAATCTTCAAACATGATTCTATAAATCTGTACACTATAAACCACACACTATTCCAGTCACAGCACTCATAATACTATGACACTACATTGAGTAGACTAGAGTATGACCATAATTCCAATCAATAAATCCCCTAGTAAAGTCTATATTCATTATAATAAAGAGTCACTAGGACTATAACCAGGACAATCACAGGATTATAACCAGGACCATCACTAGGACTAAATTGAAACTAATGAATAGAATTTATACTAGTTGAAGTGGACATAAGAACCGGAAATGCACTAGGACTAGGACAGGTGTAGAGAATTCACTGGATCAGAGAGTATGGAACTAATACTCAATAGGGGTATCTTGTTGATGCTGCCTTGAATGACCATTGGTAGGATCAGACGGCATAGGCATTGATACCTCTATGTATAGGCAATGCCCATAGTGGTTCCAACAATCAAGTATTAGTAGTGGAGTATAAAATGGTACGTAGTAGCCATAGACTAATGTATATACATATTCATAGGTGTATTCATAGACGTAGACTTGTGTATAGACATAGACAGATTCAGAGTCATAGTCATGGAAATATTTATAGACATAGATATACCATAGTCGTCCACTGAGACTGAGTCTGAGTCTGAGTCTGAGTCATACCATTGACATAGACATAGGTATAAGTAGGTATAAGTATAGGTATAAGTATAGACATAGTAGAATTATAGACATAGACATAGGTATAAGTATAGGTATAGACATAGACATAGGTATAAGTATAGGTATAGACATAGACATAGGTATAAGTATAGGTATAGACATAGACATAAGTATAAGTATAAGTATAGACAAACATGGATGACCAAGAAGGACATGACCATAGACGTACCAAGAAGTGACCTTAGCACTACCATAGATGAACTGTATACAAGTAATTCTATTGTTGTAGTTATATCAGAATCACGACCATAGTCAATTGGATATAGAGAGAAGTTAGGTAAAGGTGGACATGGAGTCAGATCAGATCGTATAAGTACGAGGAACGTGATGAAAGGTAGATTGTTATATGGAAGTGTATGAAGGTAGATAGTATAGACGGACCTTCTTTAGATACTATCTGTTTCCTATACCAGCTACACTTCCACATCAGCTCTTCCACATCAGCTCTTCCACATCAGCTCTTCCACATCAGCTCTTCCACATCAGCTCTTCCACATCAGCTCTTCCACATCAGCTCTTCCACATCAGCTCTTCCACATCAGCTCTTCCACATCAGCTCTTCCACATCAGCTCTTCCACATCAGCTCTTCCACATCAGCTCTTCCACATCAGCTCTTCCACATCAGCTCTTCCACATCAGCTCTTCCACATCAGCTCTTCCACATCAGCTCTTCCACATCAGCTCTTCCACATCAGCTCTTCCACATCAGCTCTTCCACATCAGCTCTTCCACATCAGCTCTTCCACATCAGCTCTTCCACATCAGCTCTTCCACATCAGCTCTTCCACATCAGCTCTTCCACATCAGCTCTTCCACATCAGCTCTTCCACATCAGCTCTTCCACATCAGCTCTTCCACATCAGCTCTTCCACATCAGCTCTTCCACATCAGCTCTTCCACATCAGCTCTTCCACATCAGCTCTTCCACATCAGCTCTTCCACATCAGCTCTTCCACATCAGCTCTTCCACATCAGCTCTTCCACATCAGCTCTTCCACATCAGCTCTTCCACATCAGCTCTTCCACATCAGCTCTTCCACATCAGCTCTTCCACATCAGCTCTTCCACATCAGCTCTTCCACATCAGCTCTTCCACATCAGCTCTTCCACATCAGCTCTTCCACTTCTCATGTATAAGATCATGAATACTACATATTAAAATCAGCATTGATTGTCCTGGGCATGTACTGGTCTCATGCTTTAGACTGCATAGCATCATCGAAAAGGTCTTCTGACCAAGAGGACGGTGGGTATATGGAATACACTGTACAGTCCGTCTTACTTATGCTGGAAAGTTGGGTTCGTATGAGATACAAAAGTCAAAGTGAATATTATTTATTCGTTGGAAGCATCCCAAACAGGGAATGGTCATTTCTGGACAGGCAGACTCAACAAGCATAAGGAATGATCCTTGTATATTAGCAATAAGAGCATCCACACTTTCGGACACACCTGAGGATTGTACTATATCTCCATTCTCCTATAATCTACTCCACTCACTACAATCTACACTACTCACTATAATCTACACTACTCACTATAATCTAAACTACTCCCTATAATCTACTCCAAACCCTTTACTGTGGACTATACTCTACTATACTAAACTACAATCTATACTCTATACTCTATAAGCACTATGCACCATATAATGCATTATGTACCATACTATACTCTAGTATACTCACCTATGTACCTTATAGTATGCACTTATACCTTTCTTCCATCAGCACTTGAATTACACCATACAGTAGATGGTGAGAACACCGGTACTTATACCAGTTGACAGGAGCAGGAAAAAAGAAATTGGTAATACTGATTCAGATATAAGGAAGGTTTGTATCTTTGGATCTGAGAATAATGAAATTTTTTTTGGTGGAGTGGAATTGGAGACCGGTGTGAGTTTAGGCTTTGGGGTATGAGCCCTGGTTTATACTGAGCAGTGTCTTACTGGGCATTGTCTTAGCAGTACTATTGTAATATTGTAGTGGAGAGTGTATGATTAATGGTATAGACAGTGACAGTAGTAATAGTGCAAAATCTAGTATATTGGTTTTATTTGGTGGGCTGTATTGGTAGCTATGGAAGAGTGTAGATGTGTAGTTCACGGTTTTTCGCAGTAATGACATTGGGTGCAAATAGTATGGAACGCCAAAAATCCAACCACACCTGTATCGAAAAAATTATGCTTTGAATAAAAGATTTGGACAGCAAAGTATACATTGATGGACTTATATGGGAATTTGAATAGGGAAATTGGGGAATAATTTGATTGCTGGCCTTATATGCAGGTGCACACATTAAAAACATCCAAGTAGGCCATTTTTCTCCACCAAAATTTCAGCAGAGTTCCTTTTTTCACAGATTTCACAGAAAAATGAGGATTATATAGCGTATGAAATCCAGTAGATGGTCATAATAATAATAATAATAAATTTTTAGTCTCATCAAAATATGTAGAGCTTCAAAGAGAATTGTGCACTATGCAGGATGACAGCTAGAGCATTTGGCCATGTTTCACTATGTTGACCATACGAACAATAGAGTTGCTACTTCAATTGCCCAATAATTTCTTGGAGCTTGCACGACCTAACCGTCTATATAAGGAGAAGAAATATGTTCTATTCATCTCTGAGGACCATACAATGACTGCTGCACTCATGGCTCTTTTTAGCTGAGGGGTTCTTACCAGCTTCTCTTCTTTGCAATCCATTGGGCTGGGTCTATATACTCGAGGAGTCACGTGGTCATATTAGGACTATTCCCCACTAGCTCTCTAGTTCATCTACATTCTATGTTTCCACTTCTATGGATTATACTACTCTCCACCATATGTCTCTGCTTGCTTACCATCAGTACCCCAGAAGTCCATGAAGGACTTTATAAAATGTGGAGAGCCTTGTCTTTTCCATTTACTTCTATTTCCTAAAACAAGTGAGGTGAATTTTGTTTCGTTGTTTTTAGCGGATACCCTGAGTTTCAGTACAGCGTAAAGTGTGTGTAGCTAGACTCAGAAGGATGCCAAGCATCTGAGGACGTACGGAAATTCCAGAGTAGTACTTGGGTACGAAAAGAGCGGGTCCAATTATTGAAGCATATTGATATAACTCTTTCAATGGGCCTCCAATTGGTTATTCAAAGAAGTCAGAGTCCCCAAGCAGAGACTCAGAGAACTCCATAGCATATACAGTTTCCCAAAACTACTGACAGCTGTTGAAATAGAATCTGGGGTAAAGAGACAAAAGCATTACTTTCTAAGAAAAGCGTTAGGATAATAATATAGTACTATTACACACTAGTTGCCGGAGTTGTGTTGAAGATTGACGTGGTGGTATCGGAAGCAGACATCTTGGTGGCTGCTCCTTGCAATTCTGGGAAGAATTTGACTTGGATCAACGAAAGCTTGGAAAAAATTCAACTTGTATACCATATCTCTGCACACTCTGAAGTATGGGTCCTAGTCAATGGCACAAGGAATCAAACATGAGGTTTTTGGAGGCAAGCCCAAGAACATCAGGGAAGGATGAGGGGAATATCGTGGCGATTTGAACACTGCAAAAGTGGATTTTGTCAATACAATCTGTTTTGATGAAGCCGAAGACTGTCTTGGCTATGGTGGTATCTTGGCTATGGTGGTATCTGTGGTGGTGGTGGTGGTGGTGGTGGTGATATGTCTGGGAACACGGACCACATTCTCGTAAAGTACAGGGTTCATGTAAGCCAAATCGGAGAAAATGAATGTGTTTTTAGGCTTGAACCCCACGGCAATGATATCCTTGCAGATGAATATGGCGAACTTCTTGACGTCTTCGATAGACAATTTCTGCTAAGGACTCTGTTTACTATGATCATTCGCCAATGAATCCTCAGAGGTGGGAATCGGGCAACTTAATGACTCAGCCACTACTGCTAGTCAAGTTTTAGTCTACTGTCAGTCTACTATGAGTCAAGTGTTAGTCAACTGTAAGTCTACTTTTACTCAGTGATGTCTAGATACAATAGTTGGTCAGTAATACTTTTGGCCTACTATTACTACTATTACGTGCTAGTCTATACTTCACGCTAGTCTACACTTCACGCTAGTCTACACTTCACGCTAGTCTACTGTTGGTCAGTACTGTTGGTTCCGACAACAGGTCACGTAGTCAGCTATCGTTACTAGTCACTATTGTTCTAGCTCATCACATTATCCTGGTACCTCGAGTAAGTCTTCCACAGTTGACGAAGCATTCGGTATGTCTACGAAACTATTCTGTACATCTAAGAAAGTATTCTGTACATCTAAGAACTATTCGGCAGTACCTACTACTGTTTACTCCTGTATCTGGATTATTCTGTCTATAAGAACTACTCAGTGGAATGGCCGGTATTATATTGGCTGATGGAGAACTGGAACTTTGGCTATATGAATTTTGTCGAAACTCAGATTTAGCTTCTTTAATTCTCAGACTCTCTAATTCTTCTCTGGTTCTCATACTCCCAGACTCCCCATTTATCTGTACCTGGCCTGGGGCCTTAATAATCACATCCAGAGGAAAGAACCGAACTGAACCATAGGAAAGTGGATACTCGTAGTAGACTGCAATAGTTAGTACAGTCAATACTGAATACAATATTTAGCACAGTCAATACTGAATGGCTGAATATTTGAGACTCATTCATTTTAACACCATACTAACTGAGATACTAACTGAGATACTAACTGAGATACTAACTGAGATACTAACTGAGATACTAACTGAGATACTAACTGAGATACTAAGTGAGATACTAAGTGAGATACTAACTGAAATACTAACTTAGATACTAACTGAGAGTGTATGGAGTCGAGAAGGCCCAGTGCTTCTGAATACTTATGCTCTGGATTATTTTCGATTACTATTCAGAATACTCTTCTGTAGTCTAACTACCTTAGAGTATCGAGTATCGTGTACTCTTCATATAAATTCTTCGTGTTGGCTATATGGATGACCAGAGGACACTGATTGGCCTAGTTATAGTATTAACCATTAGGTGTTAGGTTAGTTCAGTTCCGTTCGGTAGTTGTACCCAGGAAATTCTGCAATTGGATGAGGCCAATAAATCATCAGATTCCAAACATGTATCACTTCAGTACCTGTCAATCGAACGGCTTCAATACCTGTCAATAGAAAGGCCCTTTAGTCTGTTAGTATAAGAGCTGAGTTGGTTCACTTCCGCTTGCTCTTACCCGGTCTATGAGACTTGCCCTTGCCCTTGCCCTTGCCCTTGCCCTTGTCACGCTGGTCGTATATGTCAGCAGAAGAGTTGGAGTCGTTCTTGCGCATGCCTCTCTTCTTTCCCCCAAACCCGTACTTGGCGTCCTTGGCCATACGCTTGCCGTTGGGCTTTTGTCTCTTCTGAGGTCTGTCCTCGGCCGTGGCCTCCTCTAAGGCAATCTGGAACTCGGCGTCGTTCTCCATGTCGTTGGCCCCTCTCTTCTTCTTCAACGACTTGATCTTCTCTAACATCTCCTTCTTCTGCTTGGACCTCTGCTGTAATGTCTCGTGCTGCACCTTCTTTCCAAACTTCTTCAACTGGCGCTGCTTCTTGGCTTCCTCGCTGGCCTTCTTGTCTGCAGCCTCCTTCATCAACTTGCTCTTCAACTTGTCCATGTGCTCATCAGACTTGACCATCTCGGCAAAGTAATCTAGCGGCCGCGAGAAGGGCACCTTCAACTTTAAGAGCGTCTTGCGGCCCTGCTTGACTGCATCCAAGCCCTGCTTATAGAACACCAACTCCCTCTCGGTATCGTCATAAAGGTCTTTGATGCCTTCCTCGGCCTTGGCTGCACTCAACACCGATTGGTGCTCCACGAACGAGTGCTTGGACCAGGGCAACTGTATTCTGGCAAGTGAGTCTTTCAACGCCACAATGTTGTTGATGGTGAGTTTGCTGTGGGGAACCACGTCTGCGTCAGAATCGAACTCGGCATCTGAGAGAGGTATATCTTCCTCCTCACCTTCGCCTTCTTCTTCTTCGCCTTCCTCACCTTCACCCTCACCTTCATTCTCACCCTCACTTTCACTATCACTTTCATCCTCACTTTGTATGTCTGACTCGCTCTCACTTGCAGCCAACTTCTCCAAATCCAACCCCTCATCACTGGCATCATCATCATCATCACTGGCATCACTGCTGCTGCTCTCTTCGGCGTTCTCCATTTGTGCCACCAACTTCTTCATTTGACGCCTTTCTTTTCTGGACAACGGCTTGTCTTGTGGAGGGATCTTGGTGTTGGCAGCCACTTTAGCTTCGTCTTCCGAGGACGAGTCCATGCTGGCCTCAGGGTCTTCGAGAACAGGCTTCACAGGCTTCTTCTTGACCGCATCTTTCTTGAGCGACTCCTGGACCTGGTGATTTTTGAGTGCTATATTTAACTTGCCTTTACTCATTGGTGTGGAAATGAGTAGAAAAATATTCCTGACAAAGTGCGATGAGTGCCGGCGTGCGCGGCCCATAAACTCCAAAGTAAAAAAAACTTTTCTCAAATAGAGTCTGAAAGTCGGTCTCAGAAAAGGATTCAGAAATGATAGTCCACCTCATTCAAGAACTTCTTTCCTGCGCCGTGTCTCCACCACCGCGCCAAACAACTGGGCATCTTCACATCCACCCCTTCATGTTGGCCCTGTTCATCGAAATGCCTGCATATACACCGCTTCATGCTCTTCACCTCAAATGACCCCGGGCACGACATGTACGGTGGATGGTAGTAGCCAATATCTTCGAAATGGTGGATGGCGTCCCGGTCAAGAAGAAGAGCTAGCCCAATGGAGTGTACGGGTGCATCTCCCCAACGCTCATAGTAGAAACCACCTGCAGCGTCCAAGTGGTCGAAGTAGTCGGAGTAGGCCTGGCCACGGAAGAAATTCAAGTTACCGATCTCAAAGTTGCTCCAGAAGTGGCAGAGGTTGTAGTTGGTCTTGGACTCCACCTGCACACTGTGGAACACGTCGGTGTCGTTGGTGGTGATGAAGTCGAGGGCGTTATTTGGGTGGAGGTGCTCAGGATGCTTGGCCATGAACTCTTCGACCGTTTGCCAGAGCGTAGGGATTGTATCCTCGTATTCCGGGATGGTGATGGTGAAGCCATAGGTCTTGTTGGTGGAGCGGAGAAGCAGGAACGGGTCGTACATGAAGTCACACATGTACTCGACATCGGGCTCCACCCTGAAGTACCATTCATAGTCCAAGAGCCGTTTTTGCCGGTAGAAATAGCCCAGGTTGAAGTGGCACATGTTACGGTACAGCTTCAGGAAGCCGTAGATCACGTGACTGGACTGTTGGATGTTCTGTTCCAATTTATTCAAGTCAATATGAGGAGGAGGGTTCCAGTCATCTTCCGGGATGAGCTCGTAGAAGGTCTTTCCGCTAGCCATGGCCGTGGTTTGCTGAATGAAGTCCTCGTCAAATGGCACGTCGTTCAAGAACACCCATGGGTACCGGTACTGCTTATTGAAGCGGTCCTCCAAGGACCTCATGGACAGGAGAGCTCCGGGCAACTCGGAGTTGCGTACCAACATAACAATTGTGGCATTCTCTTTTCCAATTTGCAGCCTGTTACGGCCCGAATATAGTTCTTCAAAGTATGAGTTGGAGCTGAGCTTCTGCTGCCCACTGGATGCAGGATTATACCCATAGCGGGCCACAATAGGGTCAACATCCTCCGCATGCCCATAACCGCCTTTAATCTGATGCCCTAAAAAATCATTTCTTTCCATTTCCATTTCCATTTCCAGCAGTTTCAGTCCCTGGTGTTGGTCCATTTGCACTGGTCTGGAACTCGTATATAGACTCAGTAGTATACTCCATAGCCCAGTCACTTGGGAGGTTGGAGGAGAAAGTCCCTTGAGCGCTTCACTCTGGAAGGTATATAGAGAGGTACCATCGCCATATAAAAACGCTAACACCACTAGTGCTATGGAAATGGCGGGACGGAGGAACATGGGGTTTGGAGAAGTGAGTAGAGCCATGAACACACCGCGCGGGTCACGTGAGACACTAGAGAAGAAGACGACGACGAAGCAAAAGGGACAGGAGTTTTAGATTTCGGGGGTATGTTTTTTTTTTTTTAGACTTGGAGTTGGGTTGGTGTGAGTACAGATTTAGGTTTAGGTTTAGATTTAGGTTTAGGTTTAGATTTAGGTTTAGATTTAGATTTAGGTTTAGGTTTAGATTTAGGTTTAGGTTTAGGTTTAGGTTTAGGTTTAGGTTTAGGTTTAGGTTAGGTTTAGGTTTAGGTTTAGGGTTTGGGTAGGAGTGAGACAGTGAAGCAGTATATATGGACTATAGAGGAGAGAAGTGCAGAATTTGCTATAGAATAGTATAGTAGAGTATTAGTGGAGTATTAGTGAAGTATTACCATAGTATAAAGTAGAGTGTAGTAGAGTGTAGTACGTAGTATAGAGTACATGGTACAGATCATAGTATAGTACAGTAGAGTATAATACACTATTTATAGCATTATACGAACTATAGTACATGAGAGTATAAATCCTAGTATAGAGTAGAGTGGACTATAGTACATAGTATAGTATAGTATGGTACAGTATTATTGGTTGAGAATATACGGTAGAGAGTATCGTCCATAATCCATAGTATAGAGTATAGTGTGGTATTATAGTATAGTGTGGTATTATAGTATAGTGTGGTATTATAGTATAGTGTGGTATTATAGTATAGTGTGGTATTATAGTGTAGTGTGGTATTATAGTATAGTAAATAGTATATAGTACATAGTTCATGGTAAGTAGTACTGTTATGTTCTTTGATACATTTATGCCTAACTGATACTATGTTCATTGATGGTTCCTCAAAGAGAGGAACCGGAGCGGCTTATTTAACTTTGAGAGAAACATGAATTTCGAAAAACTCTCCTATAGAAAAATGGTAAGGAATGTTCTGGAATATTGACATGGCATTTCCAATGGCCATTATTACGATCGGATAGAGTAGGGTTCATAAGACCTCTATATGCAAGACACTAAATATGGTGGATCTAACAAGTACATAGTATGGAGTATAGTGTAGAGTAATTGAGACAGTATAGACGTGTGGACTAATATAATGTAGGGTATGGTCTTACTGGAGTAAGTTAAAGAATATTAGTATAGTATAGTATCATATAGTGTAGGAGAGTGAAATAGAGTATAAAACACTAAGTATGAGAGTGTAGCACATATTGTAGTACCTCGTATAGAGCATAGTAGAGTAGAGGAAAGCATAATAGTATAGAGTACAGAGTATAGTAGAGTACATAGTAGAGTATAGTAGAGTACATAGTAGAGTATAGTAGAGTACATAGTAGAGTATAGTAGAGTACATAGTACAGAGTATAGTACAAAGTATAGTACAAAGTATAGTACAGAGTATAGTACAGAGTATAGTACAGAGTATAGTACAGAGTATAGTACAGAGTATAGTACAGAGTATAGTACAGAGTATAGTACAGAGTATAGTACAGAGTATAGTACAGAGTATAGTACAGAGTATAGTACAGAGTATAGTACAGAGTATAGTACAGAGTATAGTACAGAGTATAGTACAGAGTATGTTAGATGCTTGTTATCTGTTCACTATGTTCATTCACCGATTGTGACTCGAGAATCCAACAGATTAGTATAGATTGGTATAGACTAGTATAGATTAGAATAGACTAGTAGAGGCTAGTGGAAGCCATTAACGAATGAAGATAACTCAAGTACCAGACGTCACCACGTTCCAACAAGTATAAATTTAATAGTGTTAATAGTGTTAATAGTGTTAATAGTGTTCATCGATGTTAGCATAGGTTAGTATAGATTAGTATAATTTCACCACTCACTGTGACTACTTTTGAGGTGGAATTAGTATAGATTAAAATTGAGTTGATCAACTATATAGCTTAGTATAGGTAATATAGACTAGTATAGATCAGTGTAGCTTATAGGTAACATAGGTAACATAGACTATAGGTCGATATAGGTAACAGAAATAATATAGGTAAAATAGATCAGTACATCTTAGTATAACATTCTTACAGTATAAATGGTGAGTATGGATTAGTACGCGGTGGTATAGAAAGAAGCTGGTTCTATGTAATGGGTGCAAGAGTAGGGTGGTAGGGTGCGAAGTAGGTCAGTGGAACTGGCGAGCACTCACGAGCACTCACGAGCACTCACTCTGATGTACTGAAGTACACTATTAATGCGCTACTAATACCACCATATGAGCACTGTAAATGAACACTCTACACAACACTAACTAGGACCAGGACTCGGCCTAGATGCAGTACAGCAATATGGTATATACACATAATAAATCCAGCACCTTGAAATAGTACACACTGTTTTTCTAATTTATATATTTCGAAATAACTCAGTAGACAGTGGATTATGGGAACTGGGACTCAATATGGAGGGGATGCACTGGTTCCTGCACACAACCAAGCACAGCCAATAGGAGCCGGTCAAAACCAATTACCGCGCACCGTAAGCAGCACCAAAAAAAGCCTTTTCTCGTCACTTAAGCTCCTACGCCAGCATTCCATCTCTAAGTGTGCTTCTCTTCACGCAGATTTGAAACACCCTTGAAACTTCCCTGAAACACTCCCTGGCCATGCTCCGCAAATTGTCTTCCCCGGCCAGGACCCTCAGGCGCTTGGCCACCATTGCCGACCCTGCCGCTAACCCCAACCGTGTCCATGGCGGCTTGAAAGACCAGGACAGAATATTCCAGAATGTCTATGGGACCTATGGCCACGACTTGAAGTCCGCCAAGAAAATGGGTGACTGGCACAAAACTAAGGAGATTATCAACAAAGGAGATAAGTGGATCATTGATGAGATGAAGAAATCCGGCTTGAGAGGCCGTGGAGGTGCCGGATTCCCCTCGGGGCTCAAGTGGTCGTTCATGAACCCTCCAGGATGGGATAAGAACCCTGGGCCCAGATACTTGGTGGTCAATGCCGATGAGGGTGAGCCTGGTACCTGTAAAGACAGAGAGATTATCCGGAAAGACCCCCACAAGTTGGTGGAGGGCTGTTTATTGGCCGGCAGAGGTATGAATGCCACTGCTGCGTACATTTACATCAGAGGTGAGTTCTACAACGAGACTGTGATCTTGCAGCAGGCCATCAATGAGGCCTACAAGGATGGTCTCTTGGGAAAGAACGCCTGTGGCTCTGGCTACGACTTTGATATCTACATTCACCGTGGTATGGGTGCTTACATTTGTGGAGAAGAAACCGCATTGATCGAGTCCATTGAAGGAAAGGCCGGTAAGCCTAGATTGAAGCCTCCCTTCCCTGCAGGTGTGGGTCTTTTCGGCCGTCCCACCACCGTGGCCAACGTTGAAACCGTGGCTGTTGCTCCTACTATCTTGAGAAGAGGAGGAGACTGGTTTGCCGGTTTTGGAAGAGAGAGAAATGCAGGTACCAAGTTGTTTTGTATCTCTGGTCACGTCAACGAGCCATGTACCGTGGAGGAGGAAATGTCTATTCCATTGAAGGAATTGTTGGAAAAGCATTGTGGTGGAGTCAAAGGTGGTTGGGACAACTTGCTCGGAGTTATCCCAGGAGGATGTTCCGTCCCTGTGATGCCCAAGGAAGTGTGTGACCATGTGTTGATGGACTACGATGCATTGAAAGATGAGGGATCCGGTTTGGGAACGGCCGCCGTGATTGTCATGAACAAGCAAACGGATATCATCCGGGCCATCCAGAGATTCTCTGCTTTCTACAAGCACGAATCGTGTGGACAATGTACGCCGTGCAGAGAAGGAACCACGTGGTTGCAGAATATGATGCAAAGATTTGTCAAGGGCCAGGCCACGGAGAAGGAAATTGACATGATCTTCGAGTTGACCAAGGAGATCGAAGGCCACACGATATGTGCATTGGGAGATGCCGCCGCATGGCCAGTGCAGGGCTTGATCAAGTCGTTCAAGCCGGTGATGCTCGAAAGAATCGAACAGTTTAGAAGAGACCACGAGCCTATCTCGCCTGGAGGCTGGGTGAAGGAGGGCAATGTGAAGGACGGAGTGGTAGTGAAAAACCCCATGCCTGCAGGCCACCACTGAGAAATAGATTTGCATAATACAAGATAATGAGACAAGAGATAGGGCTAGAGAACTGTAGGGAACTAGAATAAGATAGATTGAATGAAAGGTTGAAGGGAGAGATTGAAGAGAAAGATTAAATGAAAGGTTGAAGGGAGAGATTGAAGAGAAAGATTGAAGAGAGATTTACGATGAGCGGAAGTATCACGTGACCTTGTACAAGGTCACGTGAGATTATAACACGTGACTACATAATATCCACGAGGCATCACCTCACTCCACGCCATGGACTCCTCCACGCAAGAAGACGAGTATAAGCGTAGGAAGCTTAACGGCTGGGTCTTAGAGAGTATAGATGATTCTGTGCAGTATGTGAACAAACTACGATCCGAGATTCTCAAAGGTGACCACGTGGGTGAAGGCCACAGGGGAGGCCAAGGGGCGCAAAATCAAATCGAAAATAGAGCCCAAAACAAAACAAATGGATCCCAAAATGGATCCCAAAATGGAAGCCAAACTAAAACAAATGGGACCCGAAATGTCACCCAAAATGAAGATCAATTTGGAAAAAAAAGAAGGGAAATTTTGTTTGGTGATGTGCGAGACGAAACACTCAAAACACCCAAAACACCCAAAATCACCACTTCAGAACATCACCAAGGTGTGAAACCACTAGTTCGCACGCAAGCACAAAAAAAGCAGCCAATTCCCAAGCGTGCGTCTCCAGAAAAACACAGTGCGCATCAGCCCCTCACCGTGGAGCGTAAGTCGTGCGAGAAGACCGAGTGCGAGAAGGTGAGAGGGAGAAACGAAGGTGTTGTAGAAGGAGAACGAGAGAGGAATGGAAGGGAAGGAAGGACTATAGAAGGAAGGACTATAGAAGGAGAAGGAAGTACTATAGATGAAAGTACCAGAGATGATAAGAAAAGTGGAACGAAAGAAGGAAAGGAGGATGATACTATAGAGCGAGGTATTAGAGATGGAGGTAGTCTGGATGGAGGTATCAGAGAAGAAGGCACCAGAGAAGAAGGTACCAGAGAAGGAGATAGTATAGATGATGAGAGAGAAGGAAAGACAGGAGGTACTATAGGAAGAGTGACAGACACAGAAGGTATGAAAGAAGGAGATACACATGAAGCGACAGGAGAGACAGGAGAGACAGGAGAGACAGGAGAGACAGGAGAGACAGGAGAGACAGGAGAGACAGGAGAGACAGGAGAGACAGGAGAGACAGGAGAGACAGGAGAGACAGGAGAGACAGGAGAGACAGGAGAGACAGGAGAGACAGGAGAGACAGGAGAGACAGGAGAGACAGGAGAGACAGGAGAGACAGGAGAGACAGGAGAGACAGGAGAGACAGGAGAGACAGGAGAGACAGGAGAGACAGGAGAGACAGGAGAGACAGGAGAGACAGGAGAGACAGGAGAGACAGGAGAGACAGGAGAGACAGGAGAGACAGGAGAGACAGGAGAGACAGGAGAGACAGGAGAGACAGGAGAGACAGGAGAGACAGGAGAGACAGGAGAGACAGGAGAGACAGGAGAGACAGGAGAGACAGGAGAGACAGGAGAGACAGGAGAGACAGGAGAGACAGGAGAGACAGGAGAGACAGGAGAGACAGGAGAGACAGGAGAGACAGGAGAGACAGGAGAGACAGGAGAGACAGGAGAGACAGGAGAGACAGGAGAGACAGGAGAGACAGGAGAGACAGGAGAGACAGGAGAGACAGGAGAGACAGGAGAGACAGGAGAGACAGGAGAGACAGGAGAGACAGGAGAGACAGGAGAGACAGGAGAGACAGGAGAGACAGGAGAGACAGGAGAGACAGGAGAGACAGGAGAGACAGGAGAGACGGGAGAGACGGGAGGAAGAACTATAAAAGGAAGTAATCTAGATGGAAAGAGAGATGGAAGTACTCTAGATGGAGACGAGAATACTTTGGACGAGAATACTTTGGATGAGAATACTATGGATGGAGAGAGAGAAGACATTGGAGGAAAGAGAGAAGATATTGAAGGAAAGAGAGAAGATATTGAAGGAAAGAGAGAAGATATTGAAGGAAAGAGAGAAGATATTGAAGGAAAGAGAGAAGATATTGGAGGAAAGAGAAAAAACATTGGAGGAAATCCGGATGGAGATGAAACTACTACTCATGAAAAGAGATGTATCAAAAGAGAAGGAGATACGGAGAGTAATGAGGATTCAGGAAAAGCAGAACTCCATACTATGGATGGAGAGGAAGGAAATACTATAGAAGGAGCTGTTGATGGAGAGAAAGAAGGATATACTATAGAAGGAGATGGAACTGAAGGGAAAGGAGATGAAACTATACTTCTTATGGATAGAAGTGCAAATAATGCATACGAAGAGCCTCACATCAATCTTCCCGTTGGCGTGGACCCCAAGACGTTCCGACAATATGACCTTGCGTGTGAACGGGTCAAGAGCTTTTACCAGGAGCAACATCAGAAACAGACGGTGGCTTATAACCTTCAAGCCCGCATCAACTTCAAGACCAAGACACGCGCCAAAATGAGTATCTGGGAAGGCCTAGAGAAACTCAACAAGCTCCTCGACGATAGTGACCCCGATACTGAGCTTTCCCAGATTGACCATGCGCTCCAGACCGCAGAGGCCATACGGCGAGACGGCCAGCCCCGGTGGATGCAATTGGTGGGCTTGATCCATGATTTGGGCAAGCTCCTTTACTTCTTTGATCTGCAGGGCCAATGGGACGTGGTGGGCGATACGTTCCCCGTGGGGTGCCGATTTCTGCGGCGGATTATCTTTAGTGAGGCGTTTTCGCTGAACCCAGACTCGTCCAATCCGCTCTACAACTCCAAGTTTGGCATCTACACCAAAAACTGTGGTTTGGCGTCGGTGATGCTTTCGTGGGGCCACGATGAGTACATGTACCACGTGGCCAAGGCCAGCCTGACGCTTCCGGATGAAGCCTTGGCCATGATCCGCTACCACCTGTTCTACCCGTGGCACCAGGAGAATGCCTACAAGTACTTGATGGACGAGCGGGACCACGAGGTGCTTTCATGGGTGCGGCTCTTTAACAAGTACGACTTGTACTCGAAGGCAGACGACCGCTATAATGTGGAGGAGCTCAAACCCTATTACTTGGATTTGATTGATGAGTTTTTTCCCCACAAGGTGGTGGAATTCTGAGTGGGGATCTGCCCGAAAACTTTGCTGTGGGCGGTGGATTTTTATATCTAAAATTGTGGTGGCTACGAATGGGTGTGATGTTCAACTCACGAGCGGTGATGTTCAACTCACGAGCCATGACTTATGAACAATCCTGGTTACCATAATGAACATGAATTACTGGGACCAATACTGTTGGGTCTGCGTGGGAGAAAGTGGGACTACATGTTAATCATAGAGTGGGTTCAAATATGCTGAAAAGAAGAGTTACCTTTATTACGATGACTATGTGTTACTGGCTCCGAAATACTTAGAGGTTGAGACCTCCAGAAGCCTCATCATGTTGGTCTTTACTGATCCACCTTCTATGCGATCCGGAGATGAGTCTGATAGTCATGAGTCGATTGATGTCTACTAATGTCTCCTGAGTCTCCTGAGTCTCCTGATTGTCACTGAGTCTAATGTGCCTCCTGAGTCTTTTGATGGCTGGTGAACGGGTGCCAGTGGATTTAATACAGTTGGCCAGATACATTGACATTGGTTTGGTTGGTCGTCTACCCCCTTTTGTTTTGGAGTTCCTGACAACCCGGGAGGACCCTGGTTCGTGGCAATGCTGCACTGGGTAAAGACACTACAAATACACTTTACCTCCTGCTTTAGGAGAATGAGGGAGAGGATACAGTCAAGGGAACAAGAGAAGTTGGTCCGGGGTTTGTGACTGAAGGAATGGAGCTTGCTGAAGTGGATGGTTCCAACCGTATGAGGCCTACTCTTGGTGGTACTTTTGGAGCCATGGTACTTTTGGAGCCGTGGCACGTGCGACTGAATCAGTGTTGAGTGTTCTTGATCTCAAAAGGAAACAAAAGGTAACATGCCACAGAGGTTCACTTCACACTGAAACACACCCCATTGTTTTCTACTTTGCTGAAAAACACCCCATTTCTTTCTACTTCGCTGAAAAACACCCATTGTTTTCTACTGAAGAAGTGAAAAATAATGAAAAATTATATTAAAAAACGATATCAAAGTCGAAAGAGAAATAGAAGCTATATGCAAGAGGGTTTTTGTCCAAAAGGAGAAGTCGGGGTTTTGTCCAGAAAAAGAACTCCGGTGTTTGTCCGGAAAAAGAACTCGGTGTTTATCCAGAGAGTGATCTCGTCTATTGAACAATGGTGATCATACCGAAATATTGCTCGATGTTATGAGGTCCTGGGTCCTTCCACATATCGTCATATGTGGTCAAGATGGTCACGTCTCCACCGGTCTGGTCCATGATGGATTTGAGAGCAGCCAATTGGTTGGCTTCGCTGGGAACGTTGTTGCCATAGGTGTCACCCTTGTGTGGGTAGCCAGTTTCACTAATATAAGCTGATTTGGAGCATACCCGGGCCACCTCGTCTCTCTGCAGCACCACATAGTCTCCGGCCTGGTTGGCGTATAAGTTGGCATTGAAGTAACTATGGGGCTGGACGGCCACGAAGTCGATTTCCGAGTCGGTACACAATTCAGGTGAGTTGATGAAGGTCGCTGGAGGTTCGGCTGTGGTCACTGGACCCGAGTAACCTGCACTCTTCAAGGTGTTCTTGACACTGGAGATCTTGGAGATCAAATCGGACACCAGACAGAAGCCGGAGTTAACAGCTTCATTACCAATGGTGATGAAATCAAAGAGATCCCAGCCATTGGTATTGGCCCAGTTGACCAAATCAGAAACACTGGCATCGATGGAGTCGACACCAGCACCCGAGATCCAGAAGCCTTGGTTGACGGTGATGCCCATTTGCTTACAGAGAGGAAGCACGGCCGTGAGAGAAAGACAATCGGTGCTGTATAAACGGATCTTGGAAATTCCTTTGGACTTGATGAGCTGGAGATCCGTTTGAATGGCCTCATAGGTCTTGCACGAGCGGTCATTGGCGTATGGAGAGTAGACGATTGTTCCTGGGGCAGCGATCAATCCGGGGGAAGATGTCTGAGTGGTCTCTGGAGTGGTCACTGAAGTGGTGGTCTCTGGAGTGGTCTCAGAAGTGGTGGTCTCTGGAGTGGTCTCAGAAGTGGTGGTCTCTGGAGTGGTCTCAGAAGTGGTGGTCTCAGGAGTCTCAGTCTCTGGAGTAGGAACATTGTCATTGGTCTCAGTCTCAGTGGTCTCAGTTTCTTGGTTGGGCTGTTCAGTGGTGTTTTCAGCTGGAGTGGCGTTTTCAGCTGCAGTGGTGTTTTCAGCTGGAGTGGTTGGAGCAGGAGCATCAGTGGTTGGGGCACTGGTTGAAGGTGTGGGAGCAACTGGAACAGTAGGAGCAGCAGGACTAGGAGTAGACTCAGCTACCACTTTCTGTTGATCCTGGTTTTGGTTCTGATGCTGGTTCTGATCTTGACCTGCCTGGTCTGCCTGGTCTGCCTGATTCGTAGGTGTTGCCTCGGATTGTCCAGCATTCGTGGGCGTAACGTACGTCGAAGTGTTGATCACCTGTGTGGTGGCCCATTGACCATCGGTGAGTGTATAAGTATAGGTGACACCATCAGAAATGAAAATCTCAATGGGTGGTAACCATACTGTGGTGGTTCCGGTGATATAGGTGGATGTGGAGGTGACAGCAGGGGCCGTGTGCATTCTGGTGATGAGTCGGGGAACGGGAATAGCAACGATACACTGGAGGAGGAAGAGCAAAATGAACGGAAGAACGTACATTTTCGGGTTTATTTTTCTTTGGTTATATTGGGTCCAGTATGGTCCAGTATGGTCTAGTATGGTCTAGTATGGTCTAGTATGGTCTAGTATGGTCTAGTATAAATAGGTCCGGTAGTATAATTGGGACCAGTAGTATTGACTTTAGTAATTGGGACCAGTAGTATTAACTTCAGTTGTATTAACTTTAGTTGTATTAACTTTAGTTGTATTAACTTTAGTTGTAGTGGGGAAGGAGTGTGCCTGATTAGGAGTGTATTGAATAAGGTAGGGAAAGGATAAAAAGGAGGAGTGGAAAGGAGGAGTGGAAAGGAGGAGAGGGGGGAGGGATATTTATATTGATCCATGGGTGGCAAGAGGAGTTAGAGAACGGCTGCACAAATGGCTGTAAAGAGAAGTAGCCAGGATCGACGGTGGGTGCAAGTAGCCGGGGTTGCAGCGACCAGCGACCAGCGGACTGGACGTTTTGGCTCGAGTTGCACCCGACCAGCAACCGGTGCGGGATGCAGTATGACGGCGCGGGATGCAGTATGAGGGTGCGGGATGCAGTATGAGGGTGCGGGATGCAGTATAATGGTGCCAGATGCAGTACTACAATGCAGGAATCTGTAGTCATGCGCTGGCTGGCGCAAGATGGCTGCGAATTAAACCTGATTTGGAAGGTAGATGAAATATATACAGGTTTGAAACAAAACATATACAGGAATACTCGAGTATGTACAGGAATATCCAAATATATACAGGACTTCAATCCTATATATTTATACTATTATGCAAAGCTACTGGCTGCGCGCTCCCAATCCGGAAAATTACCAACCGCTTTGATACTGGCTCTTCCAAATCGGGTCACTTCATATGCTTCCCGAGGCACCCTTTATCGGTATGTGCCCTGATACCACCAGCAAACCTCGTTCCTATATGCAGGTCATCGCTGGTACCCCATCCTTAAATGATTTAGATCCCATGTAGATGCTTGCTGGTATCCACCCGTTTATCCGTTTTATGTGTGTGATGCATATACAAACAATTGATCCGGCCACTGGCTCATAACCTCACCATTCTTACCCTCGTACATGGCAATTCCATACATATGTCATTATCACATGGTCTCCGGGGATCATCCAATCTATGGGTATTAACAATGGTCAGGGTCCAGCACGCTGGCCAGTATCTAGACCCTGGTCTATTGTTCCGGGATTGTTCCGGGATTGTTTCAGCCTTGTTTCACTCTTGTTTCAGCCTTGTTCCAGCCTTGTTTCAGTAGGGTTACATGCTTTTTCATCTAGTTCCATGCTTCTACTTTATTAGAATCATTAGATTTGATCTGTTCATCTACAGTTGTTCCTGCATATTCCTTCTGCTTGATGAAACTATACGCGTTAACCATGGTCTTGCACCCAAGCATGGTTAATGAACCATTCAACGGCTTGGGCCTACAGGTTTCCCTGCAGGTTTCGATCAATGGTTGGTCAATGAATGGCCACTGATCGAGTCTCTGATGAATCAATGGTCAATGACCAATGATCAATGGCCAATAATAGTGGTAATGGTGGTGGTGGTGGTGGTGGTGGTGGTGGTAGTGACAACCTGCATACTGCTTATCAACAGCTACCCCAAAAGCTCAAACACCTTCTCCACCGTCTCCTGCTCGAGCTGCCCACTATTCTTAAGATACTTCAAAAGCGCCTTGATCAACTGCACGATCTGGTCGTTGGTCAAGTGGAACACGGCCATCTGTAAAACACTGCTCAAGTTGATGTTGCTGGACGCAATGAATGTCTGGTAATACAAGTAAGAGAACGAGCCCATCAAGAACTGGCAGTCGAAACGGTCGGTCATTCCACCGTGGCCTGGGATTGTGTCTCCGAAATCCTTGATTCCAAAGGCTCTTTTGAGTCCCGAGGCGAAAAACCCTCCGAAAGGCGCTATCAAAGATGCAAACGTGGCCAAAACGGCCGCATGGAAGTATAACGGCTTGAAAAACAACACCTTAGTGCCCAACATCTCAGCCACGTTGTCTGGAAGCTGGTACAACTGCAGAATAAATACTGGGTTGGGCTCACAGTGTGGATAGTTCCAGAGAGTCGTTGACAAGTTGGTAGCAGGACAGATGGTATAGTCAATCTTGGAGAAAAAGTCACTGATAAGCACTGCTGCGATGCTGGTACATATCCAAGCACCCACAAAGCCCTCCACGGTCTTTTTGGGCGAAATGGCAATCAATTGCGTGCGGCCAAAGGTGATGCCGCAGAGGTAGGCAAAGATATCGTTGACAATGACCAAGGAACTGGGCAAAATCAACCAGATGATGCCGTTGAAGATATTATCGATGATCAAGTGACTCTGAAACACCACAACAAGCAAGGTCATGTGCGTGGCACACAACTGGGCAAACTGGAACTTGTAGAAGCCCTTTTTAAGCGTCCACACAAAGAAAATGAACCCGGCCAAGTACATGGTGTAGGCCACGAGCTTGTGATTTTTGTACCAAAAAATCAATACGTCGTTGGCGTAAATGCCCTTCAAAAAGGCGAAGATCGACTCGCCGTCCAAGTAATACACTGTGGTGATCAAAAAGTACCAATTCAACGCCTTGTTGAAGGGCAAATTCTTGTCCCTGGCGGGCTCGGAGGTCAAGGCAATGATTTCCTTGAAGATGAGGATCTGGCACAAGATCACAAAGAGGATTATGGGCAAATGGCCCAGGGTGATGAGCACCAAGAAGCCTCCGATCATCACAAGTGACCAGATTGTGCGCGTGATGAAGGCCTGCTTTTTGGCCAGTCTCTGGGGGGTATCAGCCGAAGTCTGGGATAATTTGGGAGAAGTTTCAGTGACTTTGGAGTCACTTCCGAGGGTCTTACCGGGGGTCTTACCGGGGGTCTTACCGGGGGTCAGTGCCAAGGTCAGTGCCAGCTTTGCGTCCTTTTCGGCCGGTTTGCTGTTTCCCGATTGGGGATCCAGTACAACATTATCTAAACCCTTTCCATCCTTTCCCAATCCTCCTCGGGATCTTGTGGTGGCGCTAGCTGATAGATGGGGCTCAGCGACATTGTCGGTATCGGGGGCAGCGACATTCTGGGGCAGGCCGGGAGCCACGGGCTCGGAACCATGCTGCTGTATGGGGGACAGAGACATTGTCGTGTGAAAAGGAGACAACTGTCGTGTTGTTTTATATCAGGCACTGGAGGACAATGGCGGTGAAATGCAATGTCTGATGAATGTTATGGTGGTGATTGGGTGGGGACGACGTTGAGCGCGGGCCCGGGAGTGCGTATTGCTGCACCTGCGCTGGGGTTGCGACATTTGACGACATTGTCGTTTAAATGGAGTCAAATGACGACATCATGTCGCTCTACAATGTCGCATCCAATATGCACCCAATAACTCCTTTGTTTTTGCCTTTAAGCTTGTGTTGCTTATCCTTTGCCACCTTAATTTGTGCCCGGCTGCGGTCGCACACCCGTACACCTCGAAACCGCAAGATAAAAAAAATCAAAACATCCGTACATCACAGACGCGTAAAATATATCTATAAAGACCCGTACACACACAACATCCATACACCAGATAGTAGGTGAAGATATAGAACTAACCTACATGCAGGAAACAAAGTTTATTTACGTTTGAAACATTTTGAAGCATTTTGAAACGGATAAACTTGTTGATTGAAATCATTGGTAAGTAAGAAATTCACAGTTAAGTGGTATAGCTTTGTTTAGACGAAAATCGACAGATTAGACAAAAATAGACAGATTAGACAAAAATCGACAGACTAGACAAAAATAGACAGACTAGACAAAAATCGACAGATTAGACAATAAGACTTAGACAACTGGACAAGTTTCCCTAGGCAACTGGACAAGTTTCCCTAGGCAACGGGCAAAATTTAGACTTAACAAATTGGTCTACCCAAAGACCCGTGCACCAAGTCTCTGCGATGGCCATTACAACCTACAAAACTGTCGCTTGCAAATATCTATTGTACATTGTATATCCTTGTGCCCATATTGGCAGTGCACCAGATGAAACCAAGAGGAAGAGCCTAGAAGAGGAAGTTCTTCCTGTTGCGGCTACCCTTCTTGCCCTTCTTCTTCTTACCCTTGTCCTTATTCTTTTTAGCAGGGGCTTTTGTAGAAGCAGCATCGTTCATGGCTTCGTCGGCCTTGACGACATCGGCCTTGGTTCCAGCAGCATTGGTGTCGTCGGTCATGGCATCGGCACCATTCTCCTGTGCAGCTTTGGCGGCTTCCTCTCTTTGTTTCTGCAAGTGCTCCAAGCCCTTCTGAGCCAAACGGGCATCTCTGTCCTCAACAAACTTGGAAAACTCACCCTTTCTCTTGACGCTCTTGGCCCGCAACTTGGGCTTGGATCTTAATGATTTACCCATTAGCTGAAGAAATGTAGTAACGCATTGCGAAAATCTGCGCACAGTGCACTCATCTCATCTCCCACTTGGCCGCGGTCTATCAATGCGTGTATGAGTGCGGCACGCATATGGACCGGTCAAACTTAGAATAAAGTCATCCCAAAAGACTCCAAAATGGTTCCACTGCAAATGTGGATCTGTCCTGTGGGCATTGTATGTATCCATAGTCATTCATAACCTGTCAAGTGTATTGCCTGTCTTATATGTGATTCAGTGTCAGGATGTATTGGGTGTCATGTGTGATTGGCTATGTGTGGCTGCCAAGTGTACTAAACCAAATGCCATTAGTCGCCTCACTATTTTCGCTTGCCTTTATTCTTCAGTAGTAGGCGCTTCACCAAGTCGGAGAGTCAAGGAGTTACGGAGCTCCAAAAGTGTATACATCCAGGCTGGGGATCCCTGGCTTTATATATTCGAGCCAAGGGTTGTGCATCTGCAAATGCACGGTTGCGGGTGCTGTAGACTATGCGTTTGTGAACACGTCCCGTTTCAGGTTTGAAACAATTGGCTTTGCTGCAAATATATAAAGACCCCCGCGCTGCACCTAGTTCCGTAAATAAGGAAGACAGAGTACTAATGGTCAACGTCAGCTTTATTCCTAGCTAAGTAGCTGGATCAGGAAAGGAAATAAACCAGGGCGAACGTGAAACTGTTGAGGTATTAGTATGGGTGTTAGTGGTCGCTGGTTATTGGCTGATTGATGAACTGTACAATTTTGATAAGGTATAGATTCGTTGTTCAATATACAGTGGTACATGTGGAAGCGCTATATGTGGAAGCGCTATATATGGAAAGCCTATATGCCGCTTACTAATCACGCTACAGCTAAATACATTCCAATATGCAAAGGGTGAAACAAATAGGGGATCTTTATCATTTGTTGCCTTGGCATTTTTAACTCCGTTCCTAGCAGGTGGCCTTGCAGCCGTGTCAGGCGCCGCCGGTGCAGTCCGCGTGCTGCGGAGACGAAAATGTCGCGCACATCTTTCCGCGACATTCCCTCATTCCGCAATGTGCAATGTCGTACCACCTCCCAGATTTTGGACTTTTTTCCCGCGTGATTTCATTCCCTACCACAAACTACTTCTGTTTATTGACGTTTATATCCGTTTATGTCTACTATCCAAAACTTAAATTCATTTGGTATGTTTCTATTCAGCCTGGGAGTCCTACCCACCAGTCCATGATCCTTTTCAGGTGCAAAACGTTTTTTCTCAGGGGCATGCAACTCCACCCCTTAGTCCTAAGTTTAAACTCGGAATGAACAGCGCAGAACAGCGCAGAACAGCCCCAAAGAAGGACGGTGAAAGTTTTTTGATATCCCGTGGTAATATCAGTGGTCATATCAGTGGCAAGATCCAGTAATAGATGTTCTTTTGATATCTTGTGGTGGATGTCTAATGGTCATGTTCAAGGACTGTTCAAGGGATTAGTTCTAGCTGAGTTTGTTGTTGTGTGGTCAGTGGTTGTTTCACTTTGTCAGTCTCATTTCAGTGATATTTTTAATGAACTTCTGCTCTGTTATGGGTCCTCATTTTTGATCTGCTCCTGATTTGATTAGTCTTCACTATGGGACCAGCTGTGACCGCCACTCACCAACTACTACTTTGCCTAAAACTACCGTTGAAGACCAGTAGTGTCTCTCTGGTAAGGACCAAACCTTTTACTTCATACTAACGACAGATCCCTTCGCCGATACTGGTGATTCTGAAGCTCAGAACACCAACTACATCCATATCCGTATCCAGCAGCGGAACGGTCGTAAGACCTTGACCACTGTGCAGGGCCTTCCAAGTGAGTATGATTTGAAGAAGATCTTGAAGGTGTTGAAGAAGGACTTTGCCTGCAATGGTAACATTGTCAAGGATGACGAGATGGGAGAGGTGATTCAGATGCAAGGCGATCAAAGAGTTAAGGTGTCGGAGTTTTTGGTCAACAAGATCATGATGCCTAAGAAGAACATCAAGATTCACGGGTTCTGAGCCAGTCTCGTGCCGGTTTATATAATAAGCCTTGACCAACCAGTAGCGCAGCTACATCTGTAGGGGTGTAGGGGCCTTGATCCAGGCCTATAGTGACGTGTACCACAAAAGCACATAAGCATTACGTTATAGCACATAAGGTATAACGTCAAAGCAGTCTAAGGCACGTGTGCTTTGTATTCATATATATATATCTGTATATGTTCATGTGTGTATGTTGTTTTTATAACAATCACGTGATTGTACACGTGAAATTCACGTGACCACAACTTACCCACGTGACTCGCACATCAACCCATCTAAACTACACTATAAACCCCATGCCCGGCGACCTTAACCTCAAGAAATCATGGAACCCTGCGTTACTCAAGAACCAGAAGAAGGTTTGGGAGCGTGAGCAGGAAGCGCTCAAGGAGTACCAGGCCATTAAGCAAAAAGCCAAGGAAATCGCCCTGGAGCGGGAAAAAGAGGACATGCTCCGGCTCCAGTACGGCTCTGACCCCTCGCTTTTGCCCCTGAAACACAAACTCGAGCTCAACAAACTTGGGTGGATGTATGACGGCCCCAAAGACCAACCCAAGGAAGACGAGTCGGGGTTTCGGGAGGTGCAGGAAGACTTCTTAGCCAATACCAAGGAAATGCAGCTGCTAATGTACGGCGAAAAGGCTGTAAAAAAGACAGCGAGTCGGTTTGACCACGTGGCGTCAATCGGAGCATCCAAAGCCGGTCCTTCAGTGTTGACGGATGATCCGTTGTTAATGATTAAGCAGCAGAAGGTGAAACAGAAGGGGGGTCATATGCAGGACACGAGAAGAAGTCTGAGGCCCAGCCATGAAGAACATAGAGGGGGCGATAAAGACTATAGAGAACATAAAGGAGTGAGAGAAAGGAGGGAGGGAAGTGGACATAGAAGCCATAGAAAGGATCATAGAGACCATAGAAGTGATCATAGAAGTGAGAGTCATAGGAGTGGGAGTCATAGAAGTGAGAGAAGTGAAGGAGATAGAGAGAGTGAGAGAAGAAGCGGTCATCGAAGTCATAGAGAAAGCAGTGATAGAGAAAGGAGTGATAGAGATAGAGGCGACAGGGACAGAGGTCATAGAGATCGAATTGATAGAGATCGAAGTGATAGAGACAGAGGTGAGAGGGAAAGGGAGAGAAGTGACCGAGAGCGAAGTCATGGAAGTCGCCTGCATAGAGACAGGTCTCCGGATGCAAGAAAAAGGCACCGGGAAAACCAAAGGTCACGTGAATAGAAGCATAGATTCACTTTGAGTTTATGTTTACGAAGATGCAGTCCACGTTGGCTTTATCGTGGGCAGGAAGTGGACAGATTTGGACAGACGTGAACAGAAGTGAACAGAAGTGAACAGAAGTGAACAGAAGTGAACAGAAGTGAACAGAAGTGAACAGAAGTGAACAGAAGTGAACAGAAGTGAATAGGAAGTTACAAGTCGTGGTCATACCTGGAAAGCCCTGGAGATTTGGTGGAGACCCGGAGACCTGGACAGACTTTGCACCATCACGCCATTCCCTTCAGCAAGAAGACCATTGGTATAGTATCAAGATCTCCCTCAAACAAGGTCAAAGGCTTGACGATATTCGCCCTTCTTTTATCATAATGCCAAAGGCATATATCCACATCAAACCAATTTCCTTTGTGTGATTGGTGTTCCGTGAACAGTATGGTCGGATAACTTCCACGGTTTAAAATGACCATCGGTACCTTTGCTTAATGGAAATGCAAGCCAAACGGGCGCATGCAAGGACCAATGACCAATAAAAATGCCTCTTTCAAATCATATTGTCCCTGGGGTGGTTATCTAATTGGCAAAAGGATTCTCGTCTTTAAAGAAGAACTATGCGGGATCATGCAAAGAATTCCATAAGAACGACTCGTCTAAGAGAATATCTTGGTCTACTATAAATGGTGTTTAGTGCATATGGTATTTAGTATAGTACTGTTACATCCACCATAGGCTGAGCCCTGCATATAGAGGTATCATGAAGCCTCTCTTTCTGATCCTAACAATAGCCAAGCCATCATTGTACGAATACTCTGTTTCACCTTTGTTCCACCTTCTTTTCAGTCTATTTCAGCTCCGTTTCAGTCTTTCACCTTTGTTTCACCTTTGTTTCACCTTTGTTTCACCTTTGTTTCACCTTTGTTTCACCTTTGTTTCACGTTGGTTTCATCTTCATTGCACCTTGCTTCACCCTGGTTCAAGATCACTGGCTCAAGGTCACTGCTTCTTTTGATGAAGAGTCTAGACCAAACTCGGGCGTGATGTAGGTTTGTCCATTGACTGTGTACTTGTACTGGAGATAGCGGGTACTGCATCTAAGCATCTCCACCGTCACCGGGTACTGGATTTCGTTGATGGGGAAGATTATGGGGAACCACGACTCACAGGTCTCGCCTTTAGATAGTTCAGGTCCTATCCCAATTCGGTAGGGTCCATATAAGGTTGCCTGGAAATACCCACAGAGTGCATTCGCCGGCACACCCGTGCATCCCGGGAAAAACACGGTTTGTTTCTGGTTCAAGGCGTTTTTTCCGGGAAAAAAGAACTGGAATACTTCTTGAGGGTCGCATGGAGAGTATAAAGAGTTGAGGCGGGTCAAAAATGGTTGTGTTAGTGAAGAAACAGTGGAGTGATTTGGAGAAGGTGAAGTGGGTACTGCAGATAATGACAAACCACCTGCACATAATGCATAACCTGTAGAAACTGCCTTTTTCGACACTTCTCCAAGCGTATCCGAATATATTGGGTGAATAAAATTCGAGAAACTCTCGGGAATAAATACCGCATCTGATCGAAAATTCAAAATCTCAGGACAAGCCTCGTTGCAGCCAAAAGAACCCAAAAGCTCCGAAACCACCAAGTCGTAGGACTCCAAATTGGGTAGTTGTCTGCAGTCGCCATGGATAAGTGAAACCTTCAGGTTTTTAACGCATATTGTTTGGAGGAGGGGGAGGCACTGGGGGTTCTTCTCAACTATCACGATGGTGTCCTGCACACAAACACACTCCATCACCATTTTAAGCAATGGTCCCCGACCAGGCCCCACCACAAGCACTTTAATAGTTTTTTTGAGGTGATGGAGATCATTTAGAGCCATGGAAATTGCTCTATGGTACTGTATATACTTGGTGGAGTCCTTTTCGAACTCCTCGTATACCGAAAGAGGCAAGTCCTGCACCAAAGGCTGGAGAGGAGTGATTAGAAGGTCAGAAAATGGCGGTATATGGGGCTTCGCCAACAATTGCCATTCGTCGGGGTCGTGCACGTGATTCTCGAAAGTGATCAAGCTGGGGGTGCTGCTTTTGGCAAGTAATAGCGAGACCTGCTCTTTATTGACAGCCTTGAAGTCATTGGCGACCAAAATGGCGCTATAATTAAGACACTTGAACAATTGTAAGGCTGTATCCGAAATAGGAAGGTCGTACCGAAGCACTAATGGGAGGTACAGGTGTTTGAGGTGGCCGAATAGGTCTAGATCGTCCGAAAGTGGAGCCACAACGGCCAATTTGGGGGACAGCTGGCACGTGACACCCGTACATCCCTTTATAAAGGCCAAGAATTCCAGAACCGGGTGTTGGAGCTCGACAAGGACCGTTTTCTCGGTGGTTCGGAGCACCTCGGTGATCACAGGTCTGGGGGCCGAGCCAAGGTATACATGAGAGGCTTTGGGGGAAACGGATATTGTGTGCAGTCCTGAAACCGTATGCCTACTTATCTGCAGGATCAACGGAATATAAAAATTAGCTTCCTGTGTCGGAGTCTGCCCATCGAAAATGATCCCAAATGGCATGATGTGTGCTTTGAGTGAAACGTGGAGAAGAGATTGTTGGACTGCATATAGGGCGATGCGACCAGGATGCGTTCCCAATTAGGCAAGTCATTAAGACACAAGACCAGGACACGTTGCCAAAGGGAGGGAAATTGCAGGGGCACGACCTGCGACATTTGGGGAAAAATGGACAATGGGACAGAATTGCCGGATTAGGAAATTGGATTGGACAGATTGGACAGAATTCGGACAGAATTCGGACAGAATTGGGACAGAAACTGGACAGAATAGACAGAAATTAGACAGAATAGACAAAATGGACAAGCGGGTAAATGGATAGAGATTACACAAAATAAAAACTAGCGCATGGAAATTGAAAAAAATGGCAAATCGACTTATTGGAAAGACTTCCGATTATCCGGAGTCGGGAGTCGGCAGGGACGGAAGAATAGAACAAAGTGTGTCTATATGCAGTCCAATGGAAATACGGTCGTGCGGACCCCTAAAACAGCAGCGCGAAAAACAACTCCAACAGTCCATCATTCCTACTCCATCCCACAACACGTCACTTCGTGCAGGAGACACTACAAGACACTGGCGTCACTTCTCACGTCCAAGACATTCATCCTGCGTAAGCCTTTAGTTTATTTTTGACTAATCTTCAAGTTCGCAAAGTCCGTGTAAAAAGTCTACGAGTCCGAACTTACAGACAAGAACTTACAGCCAAAGAATTACAGCCAAAGAAATTATAGCTCCCAAATTACAGCCCCCAAATTATAGCCAATCACAAATCATCAAATTTACAACAACTTCCAATTTACAGCTAACCGTTTTTTTGTTTTTTGTTTTTTGTTTGTTTTTGTGTATTTGTGTTTTTGGGTTAATATTTAAGTGCTCCTCATTGCTCAGTTTTTAGTACTTAAATTTAGTGGTCAATTTTGGTCTCAATTTTGGTGCTCAACTTTAAGTGTTTGATTTTGGTGCTCAACTGTTAGTGTTTTTAAATTTGGTGCTCAAATTTAGTGGTCATTTTATCGTCAAATTTAGTGGTCATTTTAGTGCTGAATTTTGGTGCACAATTTATCATCAAATTTGGTGCTCAAAATTCTCCTCAATTTGGTACTCATTTAGTGCTCAACACTTGACTTTTTAAGTTCTCAACTTTGGTCTGAATTTTGGTCTCAATTTTGGTCTCAATTTCGGTCTCAATTTCGGTCTCAATTTTGGTCTCAATTTCGGTCTCAATTTAGTGCACAACTTTAGTCCTCAATTTCATTCCCACTTTTGACGGCATGAGCAGACCACGGTACCTCACGGACACCGAGCGTGCCAAGATCCTCGAGTTTCTGGACATGATCCACTACTCTCCGCGATACAGTGACGACAAGAACGAGTATCGGCACGTGATGCTCCCCAAGAACATGTTGAAGGCGATTCCACAGGATTATTTCAATCCAGAAACAGGTACGTTGCGTATTTTGCTAGAGGAGGAATGGCGTGGCTTGGGCATTACTCAGTCTCTAGGCTGGGCCCACTACGAAACCCATGCACCCGAGCCTCACATTCTATTGTTTAAGAGAGCCATTAATTTCGAGCCATAAAGACAGAACGGGTTGAGAGAAGGTTGGGAGAAGGTTGAGAGAGGTAAGGTAAGAACAAAGTGGAAGTGACGGTATTGAGGGTGGAGACGGTAGAGAGGATATGAAGGAAGGAGGAGGGATGGGAGATTGGATCCGAGGATCCCAGGAACGTTTAAGATATGGTCAAAGGTAAAATGGTCATATGAGAGTCAAATCGTCATGTCACGTGGGCATGTCAAGTGGTCAATGATCAATGGTCGCATCAGATCAATCAACAGATCAATCAACAGATCAATCAACAGATCAATCAACAGATCAATCAACAGATCAGTCAAACGATCAAGTCAGGGTTTCCAGAGATGGTCTGGTCAAATGGAGAATTGGTTGTGTCAGTTGATCGAATGGTCAGTGAGATGGTTAAGGACCGTATCTGATGATTGTGTCAGAAAATGTCAGATGATCTGGTAAGGATCATACATGCACGTCAAATAGTGTACAATGAAAGTGTCAAATGGTCGATTCGGACGATCAGATCAGATGACCATCTCAAGTGATTGTTTCAGACCGTTCCAGAAAATGGCACTGAAATATCAGCTGATCATTCATGTCAAGTGATTGTTTCAGAATATATGAAATAATCCATTCAAAACACACTGGCTCAGACAGATGGTTGTGATGGTGGTGTCAGAAGATCATGTCACCAAATGGTTTCAGATCATGTCAAATGATTAAATGGTCAAATGATTAAATGATTAAATGATTAAATGATTAAATGATTAAATGATCAAATGGTCTTATCTGATGCTTAAATGGCAGATATTTCCACGGGACATGTCAAATGACTATTTCAGGATACGTCAGATAGAAGTGTCATGTCACATGATCATGCCTTGGTGGTTTCAGGTTTTGATAGATGATCCTTTAGGGTCAACTCATGCCAACCAGATGATCAGTCAGATGATCAATCAGATGATCAGCCACATGTTCAGCCAAATGGTCAACCAAATGGTCCGATAACCCTGTCAGATTGTCAAATGGTCATAGATTGTTAGGTCAAGTCTGATCGTATCAAATGGTCAGATTGTGTCAAACTCTCATTACAGAACATTTCAGAGCATATCAGTTGGTCGGATGGTCGTTTTAGGTTACGATAGGACTTGTCAGAAGTCAAGACATCCTGATGGTCAGGACAAATTTGCTGATGGAACAAACCGGTTAAGTGGCCATGTCACATGACCAAAGGTTCAAGTCCGGTCAAGTCCGGTCAAGTCCGGTCAAGTCCGGTCAAGTCAGGTACAATGGTCGGCAGATGATCACGTCAAATGGTCAAATGCTTGTTTTTGGTGCTTTCACACGGTGCAGAGCTGGTTAAGGACATGTTACAGATGAAGACGTTGATACTGATTTTAAACTTGCAAGAATTTGAAGATCTAGTTTCGATGGAACGGTCTGACCCTGACCACCTCCTATTCCATGGTCAGCCTGATACATTCCCGTACCAAAATCTGATGGAAATCCATTTCTATGATGTCCAATTCTATGCCTATGCTCTATGGGTAAGGTGAGGTTCTATATCACCATGCAGGAGTATCATCTATCTACAGGATATCATATTACCTGCAGGATAACCATCAATTCACAGGTCAAATTTCCATTGATCTGAGTATCAGATATACGACTTGATTCCAGAACATCGATCTGACTATAGGCTGTGATATTAACCATGATGTGGATGTTTGATGATGCTCAAAGAAAGGTCAGATCCGACTGAGTCTCTATAGTAAACAACTAATATATAAGTACTTGTTGTGACTACATGACCTAACTAATTATCATTTTATCTAGGCTTTTTCTGTTTCTTTTTGATATTTTGCTTGATTAAATATTTGGTGTACGGGTCGTGAGGTACGGGTTTACTGATGCACAGATGCGCAGATGTTCGAATTCCACGGATGTATTGATGTACTGGTTTACCCTAGTAGTACATAATCATAGGAATCGCCCAATCGTCAAGTACCATTGATCGCTGGTCTATAAATTTTGTTTGTTTCAGGAGTGTTTCAGCCTGCATGCACCGCGTCGTATATTTGTATAAGGATGCGTCTATATGCAGTCCCAACACCACATCTCACTCACGTCAAACACGTCTGAAACCATGCTTTCAGCGCCAGAGCTCGAGCAGTTTCTCCAGGATGTCAACAGACATATCGCCCAGGATGACACTACGGATGTCAAGAAGTTGTCGCTTTATCTCTTTGCCTTCGCCCACGAACGGCTCCAGATTATAACGTCTTCTCCCGATGCTGAGGCCGACGCGTTGGTTCCCAAGCTTTTCTCCACCATCGAGGCCGTTTTGAGCCGGAAAAAGCACCTTTTGAATACTACAGTCAATGCAGATGAGCTTGCGGTTGTGTTTGGTGAAAAAGCGCCGTTTTTCCGCCTCCTGCCCGACCTACAGCCTCCTTTTTTTTACAAGTGGCTGCTCCACTTTACCCTACACTGGCTAGCGCAGTTCCCCATGGATATAGGGCTCACTAATACCATCAAGCTGTTTTTATTAGAGCTCATTAACATTGTGGCCATCAATATGCTCGGATATAAGCATAAAACGGTTCTCCGCCAGATTCTCCTCGATACGGTAACTCGAGGGTCCCAGATTTTGGTGGCGCACGTTACGGGCCCTGAAGGAGGGACTGGAGTCGAAATCCCGCTGGAAATCGCCCCAGATTTCCCCCTGTTGCTTGCTGGCACGTGCCACTTGTTCACTGTTGTCAATGACTACGATATCTCTTGGAAACTCCGGCTTGGGACGGCCCAGGGCCGTGTGCAGCTTGATATGGTAGCGAAGAGGCTCTTTTTTGTGCTTTCGGCCGCCCAATCCCTGCAAAACGACACTTTGGTTGCCATAGTCGATACATGCAGGTCGGTGGTGATGTTGAACTTGGCCAGCAACGTTTATTTGGACGCCAATATCCGCTGGACGGCCGTGCAGTTCATATTGAAGCTTATCCATGGTCATTTCTCTGCGTTGGCGCTTCAAACGGGTGAAACTGGCCTGGTTCAGTTCACTAGGTCAGCGTGCCGGTGTGTGATGCGGCTTTTCCTCTTTTGTCGAGAGAAACAACTTTTGGAGAACTTCTACAATTCGTTTCCGACCAGTGACTTTGAAAACGCCGATCTTCCGGCCGATGTGGCCAGTGTGGTACAGATCTTAAGCCCAAAACAGACGGGTTCGACTCCAAAAGGGTTTCTGGACGTGGAATTGAACGAATTAACGGTGCAGTTCATGGCAGGATCCCAGAATGGGCTTATCTCCGAGCTCCGGTTCTTTATCGACATGCCAAGCCTGTTCCAGGCATATCTTTCGACGCAGAACTTGGTTCCAGACATGAAAACGTGGCTTGATTATGTACGCAGCTTGGAGCCCGATTTCTTGGCCAATAAGGCTACGTGCCACACGTTTCTCTCGGTGCTACGCCATGTTCCATGTATAATCGCCGAAGATTACGACTGGAAAGCCCACCAATGCACAGTATGTGCAGCCGTTAGCTCCAAAAACGTCTATAAGAATATCTCGGCACAGCGACGGCACGTGACCAGTTCCAGTGAAAGCAATTTGCTTTATTCCGCCATTTTCGGGTCTCTCCTCCTCGGCAAGCATAAACGTAGCATCCAGGAAAATCCCCTCGTTGCAACCAACTTCTTGCTTGCGCTCTATAACCTTTTGGCGACGTTCCGACTCCCGGAAAAAGACTGTGGCTCCAGCAATGCCGCGTTCCAGTTTGTCTTGGAGTGTTTGCAGAAACATAGCAACCGAGATGTTCGGATTCTTGCGGCCCGGACGCTTCCGCTCTTCCTAATCCGGCAAAACGATAAGGTTCTGGAAGAGCTCTTCAAGCAGCTCTTCCAAACGATCACTAGAATCAACTATAGCACGACGGATATCCACTTGGCCGAGTCCACTTTGCTAGCACTCGCCGAACTCGCCATAGTATGTGATGGAGAATGGCTCTGTGTGGTGTTCATCAAGTTGATCGATTGTTTGGGCGAAGCAAACGAGCAGCACGTGAATCTTGCTTATAACGTGTTGTTGTATGTGGCTCTGGCCAAAGCTCTTACACCGTATAAGATGCTTTCCCCGTATTTGCCCAGTATTGCGGAGAGAATCGTCAAAAACTCCCGGTTGTTCACTCGTTTGACGGAGCTTTTGGGCATCACCAAGAAGTTCTTCTTGAGCAATACCAAAGACTACACCACGCCTCGGTTCCTCGAGTACTACAAGCGGGACTTTATCCAGGAAATCGCCGATGCTTGCAACATCCCCAAAGTGAAGTTGATCACCAAAACGCTTCCACGGATCATGGCTCTTTACCTTTGCAAAGACGATCACATTGATGCCAAGTACATTGTCAACGTTTTGAGCAATGCTAGTCCGCACTATAAGAAGGTGAGCTTGACGGACTTGGTGCCGAACATCGGGGAGGTGCTCTGGTTTATCTTGCTCCAGATGCAAATGGACGACGAAGGAGTGCTCCAAAACGAGGCCAAGATCTTCAAGGCCATAGTGTACGTGGCCAAAATCAGCTGGATGAAACGGCCGGAAAACGAGAACTGTGAACCTCCGTCCGAGGACAACTTTGATTATATCCATGATATTCTCCGGGAACACGTATTGGAACTTGCACAACGGTTCAGTGAAAATGTGCATCAAATCAAAGGCATTCGGCCGTACCTCGAGAAAGTCAACTCCATCAAGGCCATCCAGTTCCTTATATCCAGGAATACCACTGCTGCTTCGTGGGCCTTGGGCCAGATTTCCACGTGTCTCCAAGCAGCGATGGACTCACCCTCTTTGGAAACCCATGCCTTGAGTTGCTGGAATGTCTTGGTGCAGAGACTCGACCTGGCCAACCTTGTTTCGTTGTTTGATATCACAATTTCCTTGATGTTCCAGAAGTTCGAGGTCTTCCTGCACCGGTCTAAGCTCATAGCGGCAGATATTCTCCGCAAATTGTTCCTGGTCATTAAGCTGGAGTATATCAAGTACGGGCCTTATTATTTTTCATACCCTTACATCAAGGACTTGGACCGGTACTACGTGCCGGATGCATCTTCATCGCTTTTGCTGAAGATCAAGAATAACCTCTCGTTTTTCCCCGAATTGACCCGTCGTTTGCAGACCGGAAACCGAATTGTCATCCACCAGGCACTCGATGACCTTATCAATTCCGCCAATGCACACCAGGAGTCCTGGCAAAGCGATATGCTCCGAGATCATACGAGCGTCCGGCAGATCCTGGACTTGGTCCGAAGCGTGCTTGACATTTCTGTGCAGTTCCGAAGCAAAGACCCGGCCATTTCCACTAAAAGCGCCAAAGTGTTGGCCAGCCTCGGGTCTTTGGATGCAAACAGATTCACGTTTAAAAGTGTCAAACAGAATATCATGCTCCTCCATGATTTCCAAGATTACCGGGAGAATGCCCGGTTTCTCGTGGATTTTATCCAGACCAAGGTGATCAAGAACTTCTGGGCTTCGAACGACCCCATTCGCCAGCTTTTCTCCGTGTACTCCATGCAGAGTTTTCTCCTGATTCTCGGGCTTGATAACCTGGTATTGGAAGCAGGAACTCAGGGGGTTAGAAGTGAAGTCTGGGACGAGTTTTCCGAAATAGACAAGTCCACTTTGACGCCGCTTTTAAGTTCCAGGTACTTTGCCCAGACTCCTCGGTATGAACCTTTGAACTATCCCCATTTTGAAATGGGCATGCGCCACGATAAGTGGCTTGTGGATATTACCACCAACTTGTTCCGAAGACCCATCAATACGTCCAGTTCATTACCGTCCCAGAAATCTCAAAAGGGAAAGAGTGCCAAAAGCACCATTTTCCAAACGTGTTCCATGTTGATCCGCGATGAGGAGGTGTCCATCTCGCTGTACCTTTTGAAGTACGTGGCTTTAAGTCATATAGTCAATGGAGACGAACAGGCCCGCAGCGATATCCTCTCTGAGTTTTTGGCCATTCTCCATACGCAAATTCACGACCATGGAACCACGGAACGGATGGAGAACCTCAAGCTTTGTTACCAGAGCGTTTTTGAAGTGATTGATTATTTCAATGAGTGGATATCTGCAGCCACTCAACGACTTAGTGATGTTTCGGTGACCAAGGCCGAGGTGGCAATCTTGACCAAGCGGAGACTGTATGTGATGTCTGTTTTGAAGGAGATTCCCACGGAACTCATAGCCCAAACTTCTTCCCAATGTGACTCTTTCGAACGGACCATTCTTTACCTTGAAAAGTGTCACCGAAGCGAAAAGAATCCAGAGCAGAGTGGAGACAACGACCAGGAAAAAGATCAGAAACCGATTGTCAATATTGCATCCACTCTCCAAACGGTATACTCCAATATCGACGACTATGATGCCTTAAATGGAGTCCTCAAGAAATTCTCCGCCAGTAATCTCCATGAGAAACTTCACACGTTCCAATTCAACGAGAACTGGTCATTAGCCCAGGAACTGTTCCATGTGTTGAGCCATACAGGAACAGAAAAGGACCGGGTGGAGTATACCACCAAACTCCTTAAGTCATTTGCGGACCATGCGCTTTATGACCAGGTATTATCTTCACTCGACTCCACGATGTGGAAACAAAACTATACGCAATTGCCCGGGATATGGGCTGTTGCAGGAGTTCTGGCGTCTGTGCAGTCGGGGAATCTTGGAGAAATCGCCAAATGGAGCCAAATCCTGGGTGTTTTAGGACGTCCACACGATGTGGAGGCTCAAATCACTTCCAGGTTTGCAGAACTCATTCTCCAGGTGCAGAACCAAGGGGATTTGAACTTTGATCTTTTGATGGATGAAATTTATGCCATAGTAGGCCAATCCTTAGCTCTGTCGATGTCATCTTCCTTCTCCAGAAACACCCGTTTGATGCGCCAGCTCCACATGATGTTCGATACCAGTCTCATTGTCAAAACACAGACCCCCGACACCCCCGAACATGAAATGCTAAGCATTCTCCATGACCGTATGAACAATACTGACCTTGAATTCGAGAGTCAGTGGAAGCTTTTGGCCGTGCATCGCCTATGTTATATCCTAACAGGCCGACATAACCTCATCAGCTCCATCCACATTGCGTGTCTGAAGATCGCCCGGAGAGACCTGCGTCTAGATATGGCCACCAAGTGTATCATGAACGCCATGGCTGCGAGCGACGAAAATGCTAATGTGGAGTATGCCCATTTGTTGTGGGACCAGGGGAAACAGACCGAGGCCATCAAAACATTATCCGAGAGTTTGGCTGCTCAAGATATTCGTCCCAAAGTCCGGGCCCGGTACCAGCTCCAATATGCACTTTGGCTCGACGAGTCTAGCCACAGCTCCCAGGCCACGATTGTGGAGGAGTACGCGAAGACGTATAGGCTCGATAAGGAGTGGGAAAAACCGTTTTTTGACTTGGGCAAATATTATTGCAAGATCATGGACTCCCAGAACGACGCCTCAGGGTTATATGAACGACACATCATCCGGTATTACCTCCATGCTTTGAAGCTCGGCACCAAGTACATTTTTGAGGCCCTCCCCAAGTTAATATCGGTGTGGTTAGACTTTGCCCAGAAACCACATCGAAATAAGGATGCACAGCGTCGGTTGGAGTCCATGGTGCTGGAAATCGCTAATCGAAAAGACGAAGTACCGGCTTTTGTGTGGTACACGTCCATCACCCAGATGCTTTCCCGGATCACGCACACCCATCAGCCCAGTGTGGATGTCATGGTTGCCATATTGAGTCATCTCGTGACCACGTACCCGAAACACAGTCTCTGGTACGTCTTATCACATGTCAAATCCAAGGATTCCAAGCGGGCAAAGAGGGTGGTGCAAATCTTGGATCAGGTGCGTCCTGCACTTGGAACAGCCGTGTCCAATGCCAAAGAACTCTTTGAAATCTTGGAGTCCATTGCCAGCCAAAAGGTCAAGAAAAGCTCCAAGAAGCGCTGGACACTTTCCGGTGATTTTCTGGTCAAAGACACCAATAAACCATACGACTCGCTAGTGGTACCGGTCAAAGCCAACCTAGAGATCAAAATCCCGGCTCTGAATGCCCACCGGCTGGGCGAGAGCTTCCATGCGTTCCCACGGGCTCCCGTGACGTTCGACGGCTTCGACGATGACGTCATCATCTTCCTGTCGCTCCAGATGCCCAAACAAATCACCATTAGAGGCACCGACAACAATGCATACCGTCTTATGCTCAAAAGGGACGATACACGCAAGGATGCAAAGGTCTTCGAGTTCACCAACATGATCAACCGGTTGCTTTCAGCCAGTGGAGATGCACGGAAGCGCAATTTGACCATTGAGAACTACTCGGTGATCCCATTGGCTGAAGATATGGGAGTCATCGAGTTCGTGGCCAATGTTCAGACCATGAAGGCGGTGATCCATCTCCAGCAGAAGAAATCTGCCATTCATCTTAATGAACGCAAAGTGTTCCTGAAGTTAGACGAGGCCCAGAAGGTGTATAAGGCCAATCCATGCACATCCACCAAAGCGGCCTTGGGTTCGTTGTTCCATGCTATCTGCAAGGAAGTGACTCCCGTGCTCCACAATTGGTTCATTGACCAATTCTCCGACCCTGCCATTTGGTACGTGGCCCGAAGGACGTATATTCGAACGTCTGCAGTCATGTCGATTGTGGGACACGTGATCGGTTTGGGTGATAGACATTGTGAGAATATTCTCTTTCTCAAAGAGAATGGAGCGTCTCTTCATATCGATTTCGACTGTCTCTTTGAAAAAGGCCGTACTCTCCCCACGCCCGAGATCGTGCCGTTCCGGTTGACCCAGAACATGGTGGATGCAATGGGGATCACCGGAATCGAGGGCCCGTTCCGTATAGCATGCGAGGTCACCGGGGCTTTGGTCCGGGAAAACGAAGCCTCACTCATGACTATCTTGGAGACCTTGATCTATGATCCGTTATTAGACTGGCGGACTCTGGAGAAGCCTCAGGAACACCTTAAGCGAGTCCGCCATAAGATCCGAGGTTTGCTCGATGAAAAGGAGGGCATGCCCATGAATGTGCATGGCCAAGTGGATGTGTTGATCCAGCAGGCTACTTCCGAAGCCAATCTCTGCCAGATGTATGCCGGCTGGGCACTGTACATTTGATCTCCAATCTGCTTCTTGACTATAATAGATATAGTAAGACAAAGAGATAGCTTTGGGAAGAGACTCTCAAGTGGTTTCTATTGGCATTGGGGACCGCATCTTGGAATTCAGTTTCCTCGGTGAGCTCAGCAGTTTCAAATTCCTACTATCGAACCCAAAAGCTTTTGGCGTGCTGAAAAAAGCCCTTTTGGTAATGGTGTTCAAATTTGCAAAGTCCAATGCATTGGTGGGGAGTTTCAAGCCATTTCCGTGACCAAAGCAAGTGGTGAGCTCAGAGATTCATTATTTGAGAAGATAAAGTCACTTCTTGTACCAGGCCCACTCATGTGAATAGTAATGGCATGGAATGGAATAGTGACAATGGTCAGAAATGGCGATACCTTTTGAGGTAATTCAAACGTTCGTTTTTTGATGCCAACACTGACCATTTGAAGACCGGCTCTTGGCACCACATCAAAGGAAATCTTAGTCTTCAGCAAAAATTCGAAGTCTTAGTCTTCGGCAAAAAGACATTTAGTCTTCACTTCATATCACCTTGACCATCCACTCAATGAACCCACTTTGTCCAGTTGAGAAGTGCATAGCTCCACAATATTGCAGAATGGCACTTGGGTTTATATGCTATACCGGAGTCACGTTCCTGGTGGCCACGTTGGCAGAGAACCGAAACTTCAAGCACATTTTCAAGCAGTTGGGCCAATAGGTATAGGATAATAAACAGCTAGTAGATTGTCCGCAGATCATCTGATTCTTCAATCTTAGTCTCCTGGTAGTCTCATCCTGGTAGTCTAGTCTCTTTGGTGTCTGTGGTTTCTGGTCTCTGTAGATTTATCCAGTTTTCTGAGAACTTTCTCGGTCTCTAGACTCATCTGTAGACTTATCTCTTGACTAAAAGTCCGGAGACTCTTGTGTAGACTCTCCAATCACCTGTAATAATTATCTGGTCATCTCTAGAGTCACCTTCTGTAGATTCATCTTTGGAATCATTTTTTAGACTTCTGTGGACTCTTCCGTAGACACTTTAATCACCTGTGAGCTTCCTCTGGTTTACAGACTCTTCTCTCGACTCTTCTCTCGACTCATTTCAGTAAAATCATGAAAAAAGTTTCTATCAGACCCTAAAAGATTCTCAAGAGTCCTTCATTCCCATCCCAGCCTGTTCAAGTAAGAGTCGATGGTGTTGGAATCATTTCGTCTTACATGCTTCAAATGACCTTCGATAACCTAACAAATCGCTTCTCTGGAAAACCACCTCTGTAGCCGTAATTGGCTATTGTCAACATAGTGACTGTTGTACCCACGTTCTCTTCGAAATTCGGTACCCCTTATTCCTCCATGGCAAACACCGACTAGCGAACCGAAGCAACTAAGTACTAGGCATACCAAGTAAAGATCTAACAATCATATAGCCAGTTTATTCTGTCAGTAGTCTGTCTGTCAGTAGTCTGTCTGTCAGTAGTCTGTCTGTCAGTAGTCTGTCTGTCATTAGTCAGTAGTCATTCCGCCAGTAGTGTGTCAGCCAGTAAACAGCCAGTAGTCAGTCAGTAGTCAGTCAGTAGTCACTTTTCAACTCTCACACCATTATTAGCCTTAGTAGTAGCGTATCAGGAGTATAATTTGGCTAGTTGTAATTGCAGCAGTCAGTCTGTAGGGGTAGTCTGTTCAGTAGTAGTAACTATTAGACATATAGTGTACCAGGCAGTTCGGAACTATCCACGATTGAATTGGAATTGGTATCAGTTGGAATAGTGGGAGTTGTAATTGTTGTAGCTGTTTTTTGGTACCTTTTGTAGCTGTTTTTGTAGCTGTTTTTGTAGTACTTTTTGTAGTAGTTTTTGTAGTAGTTTTTGTAGTAGTAGTTTTTGTAGTTTTTTGTTGTGGTAGCTGTAGTAGCAGTAGCAGTAGCTTTTATAGTAGCATTTGTACGTAGTAGTTGTAGTTAAACTTGCAGTAGTAGTCAATGGGAGTAGCTGGGGTAGTTGTAGGATAGTTTAGTACACTTGAAGTATACTTGCAGTATAGCTGTATTATACTTGGACTAGTTGGAATAGTTGGAGTAGTATACTTGTAGCATAATTGTAGTATAGCTGAAATAATAGCTGTTTTAATAGGCAGTAGCAGTAGTGGAGGTAGTTGTTGTTATATTAACAGTACCAGCTGTTGTTGTAGTAGGTGTTGTTGTAATAGCTGTAGCTACTGTAGTATTGCTGAAATAGTAATATTCGATGTTGTAATTGTAGTATGTATAGCTATAGCATAGGTGTAGTTGTAGCAGCAGTACCAGTTGTTGTTGAAGGAGCAGTTGTAGTTATAGTACCTGTCTTAGTATAGTAGCAATGTTTGTTGTAGTTGTTGTAGTTGTTGTAGTAGTGGTTTTGGCTCTAGTAGTAGTCAATGTGACTGTAATTGTAGTAGTAGTAGTCAGTGTGGATGTAATTTTAGTAGTAGTAGTCAGTGGGGATGTAATTGTAGTAGTAGTATTCAGTGTGGCTGTAATTGTAGTAGTAGTAGTCAGTGTGGATGTAATTGTAGTAGTAGTCGTCAATGCTGTTGTGGTGGTTGTGGCGGTAATTGTAGTAGTAGTAGTAGTAGTCGCCGGTGTTGTAGTAGTAGTCATTGTGGCTGTAATTGTAGTAGATGGGTAGCTGTAGTGGTTATTTTGATAACGGTAGCTGTAGCAATAGAAGCATGGAATAAAATTGGTGAGGTTTAGAGAAGGGGGGGAGCTTCCTTTTATATACATATTGTTACCCCGCCCTGTTTATTTGCAGCCACCCTACATGCAGTAGCGACGTGCTGCGAAATATATAAGGCTGCGCAATCCCCCCTGAACCGAGCCCTTTTTATTCCGCAATTTTCAGTGTGGAAAAGGAGACCAGCGTTTTAACTTGCGGGAATGGGTTTAGGGGTGGATACGTGACTCTTGAATTGATAATATTTAGCTTAAACAATTTGGTTCAATTGACTGGTGGATATACTGGAGACTGGAGACTGGAGAAACTGGAAGGATTACAGAGACTCAAGTTCACACTATTGGTCATTTCTTCGGTCTTTTGTCTTTTGTTTGCTCCTCCAATGACATTACCAAATGTTTGGGAGTATTTAGTCATCAACTCATGAGCAACTACAAATATTTGCAAGGCTACCTTTCCAGTTGGGAACATCACAATAATACCAGCACCATTTCTCAGTTTGAAGTTTAATGAGTACAACAATTCAATAGCTGATAACAATAAAACTAGCGTCTTTTCGGATTGGGTTTTTGCTGCTCCCAACACATCTCTTCCTGCCAACAAAGGAGGAATGGGTTTGGCTTGGACCTTTGTCATTTCGGAGAATCCCTTGGATTTAATAGCAGACATGGTTGGCTCCTGGACAAACTGGACAAACTGGAGAGAATGGAGAGAGGGGACAAGCCGTAGAGGCTTGACAAACCGGATTAATTGGAGACTACGTCAAGGCACATTCACTTACAACTTGCTTGGTGAGGTCAAATTACTACAGATGCATCACATGACACTGGCAAATGTTCTATGCAGTGTCTTACCTCCAAATTTCAGAAAGCCTGGTACCAAATTAATTAAGTGTTGATGATTTATTCAGGAAGAATGTGGCCTTGAATAAGTTTCGAGGAGTGGGTGAGTGTAAAGCTCAGAACTTTAACAATGGAAATGAGTGTGCGTATGATATCGTGTCAGGAAATCCTTTTATATGGTTTGTGATTGTTTGTGAATGGTCATCTTTTGACAGCGTAGACTTGAATAATAACTCTAAGGACCCTGTCTTGTCTATAGTGGCCTAACATCACACTTTACACTTCAGCTTTTGAGAAAGACTCTGGTTACAATAAAATGGTTCTTTTTCTGAAAGATTTACTATTTGGATTCTATTAATATGAGATATTGACTGAATTTTGGGTTGAATTTGGCTGGTGTAACTAGCCGTTCCCCAATGAAGACACAGGTGAGTCTGGTGGAGGTTTGCGACGGGCTTTGGCGGAAGGAGGTGTCGACTGCACATCAATTGTATTGGCGATACGGTCATCGGATAACAAATTGGACCCGAAATCGTATCCTGGAATTTCGGGCTTTTCGGGCTTTTCAGTCCGGTCCATCCTCTCAGTCCGTTCAACCCGTTCAAGTCTGTCTGGGTCCGAGTTGAGCGTTGCCAGCGACTGTTTCCGGGGTCTCCGGTTGGAGATCATTTCGGGGGCAACATATGGAGTACCCAGAGGAGAAGCAGGTGGTTTGCTTGGTTTATTGTACCAGCTGCCGATCTTTCGAATGGTTCCTGTATAAACAGGTTCCAGCCCCAGAGTTTTTTCTTGACTAATCAGCCCCAGGATCGTATTTCCTTGATTGGTCAGATTTACCAGACTCCCCTGATTCAGATGAACCAGACTGGTATGTGTCAGTGTGACCAGCTGCACCTCTGATCCGTCGGATAGAATGCTGGTTTCATCCACCCCAAGTGTGGACGCGGACTTTGGTTTTCTTAACCTCTTGGAAAGATCATTGAGTGTGGCAGAGATCCGGGCCTTGGAACGAGCTGCAGTTGCAGACGAGAAGCTCATAGCATCGTCGCTTCCAGTCGTGAAAACAGAGGACACATCTTCCAGCCGCTCCAGCTCCTCTCCATCCCCTGTTTTCCCTTCGGTTGTTTCTCCATCCTTGGTATCATTCTTATCTGCTCCGTCAGTGCCTCCTTCCTTTTCTGCGTCATTTATTGACTCTGTCTCCGTTGGCCTTACGGACTTGTCCCAGAGACCTCCTCGGTACATCTCGTCCTTGGCACTATAAAAGACGATATCGTCCCAATGCGGAAACACTAACGACTCCTTGATGGCATCCTTGAATTTTTTCTCGATGGTATTGGTGATGACTCCATAGGACATCAGTCGAGAGGATATCACCGGCTCAATTTTGATGGCCATCTGTGGCTCGCTCTCAAACGTATACCAGATTCTGGTAGACGGAGGTGGTTTCATGCGTATAAGCATTGGACCGGAGATTTTCTCGAAGGTGATCGAGAGTAACACGTCCACCTCTCGGGTCTTGAACCGGGATCCGAGGTTGATGTTGACTTTGGTGGCCAACTGCATGGAGAGACCCCCGGAATAGTGCATATCGAACGATACCAAGAGATTCCCCTCGGGATTCATTTCTTTTAAGACGGGGTAACTGATGAGAGGGGCAGAATTACCTGCATCGACACGGATGATCTGGAACTTGTCCAAAAAGCCGGGAGTTTTGATCTTGTTCAACTTCTTTTCGATCTTTAGCGTGAGGTAGTCCTGCATAATGTCGGTTTTCTGCAAAGAGAGGAAAAGCCTGCCCAATATCGAATTGAGCCATTTCGTCTGTAATTGGCCCTCGGAACTATAAAGCGCCTGGATCAATTTCATGCTATTGGCCGTTGGGAAATGGAGCGTCTCTGCATATACCGACGGGTCCAATGCCGGCGTCGCGTAGTGTGCAGTCTTGGTCGCCCGAATAAGTGCAAAGTACCAATCCTCTTTGTCCACGTTATAGTCGGTATAGATGAAAATCGCTCCAGGTGGAGCCAGTAGCCCGCTGGTATGGTCAAGCACGTCCTGCGTAGTGACCTTCCCGGAATGCCAGTCACTGCCGGATTCGGGGCGGTTTTCCGAGAGTCTCCGGGCCCGGCTCCAGTCGGACTTGAGCAATGCAATCAGCGAGTACTTGGTGAAGAGAGAGGCTTCAGACAAGTTGCGGGGCCAAAGCGTGACGATGTGGTTATGCAACACAATCACGTGCTTCACGTCCTGCATGCGCTCATTCTTATAAAGGAACAAGTTGCCATGTTTCAACACGGCATAGTACCGGTGTTTTTTGGAGGGGGCAGAGGCGGGCATTGTGTTTGAACTGGGAATGGGGCTATCATGGACTTCGACTGGCCGAACCTGTCCTTCTCGAGCATCCCGAACATCTTGGCCATCTCGGGACTTTTCATAGTCCTGTGCTCGGGTATCACGAGAATGTTCCCCAACCTGGTCTCGGGACCGGTCTCGGGGTTGATCTCGAGCCAGACTTCGGATCAGCTCCAGATCCCCTGAATCAGGCCCCGGGGGCTCCCGTAACGTGAACGTGTCCTCCTTGAACGCGTGTTCCTTGGCGTCGCCACCCGAACCCTCGGGATCCCGTTTCTCGGCTCGGACCGCCACTTTTGTGTTGGTGACCAACTTATAGAGCGACGAATAGGCCGACTTGGCCTCGGGGGTTTCGCCTACGGTCTCGGACCGCCCGGAAATGTCGTCCTGCGACTCCAACTCCTCGTGGGTCACCACAATCCAGCCTTGCTTGAAGGCGTTAAGGCCGGAGTCACGTGACTCCTCGATCAGACCCGCTCTGAGCGGTATTTCACCGTTTTTGGGTGCTTTTTTTGGATGGAGGTATATAAAGACGGCAATTGCCGCCGGGATGAAGGTCACGCCACCTAGGATATAGGCGTATATAAGGTGGAGGAAGGCCATGGCGAGTATAGAAGGGTAATTGCGCTTTGATTGCGCTTAATTTTGCGCCTTAGAATTGCGCTTTGACGGAAATGGCCACCGAGTGTTCAAACGGTACGTGAAACAGGGTTGCTAGATGCTGGTGTACAGCGGTAGCTGGTGTTGCTAGGAGGTAGTAGCACGTCTGGGTGTACGGTTGCGTACGTGGCGGATGCGAATCTGTGTGGTGTAGTGGTTTCTGCATTTAATGTTACAGGTGTACGGGTTTCTACATTCGAATGATTTTGGGGTACGGGTTTTCTCTCCTTCATGTGGTAGCCGATGTAGTCCTATATATAACATAAGAATGTATGTATAATGATGTGTACCTATGTATAACGAGCTATATACAGTCCGAGAGCATTTGGGGAACATTTATTAAAACACTACCTGTGGCCAGCAGAAGAAGTAAAAAGATGCAAAGCTAGGTCAGAAGAAAAAGTCGCTGACCAAGAAGTTAGACGTGCCGATCATCTCGCTAGCTTTGCCCGAAATTACCGACCGTTTATTAAGGAACTTGAACGCATCATTGGGCCCGTCCTTCTTTTCGCCCGTCAACGAGAAATTGAAGTTATCGTTTTGGCGGTAGTGAAACGACATCTTAGCCAGTAATTGGCTCGAACACGACCGCTTGGCGGCGTGTGCAGGATCCGTAGGTGAACCCAGTTCTTCCTCGGTATCCGTATGCAAAGGCTCGCTGTCGGTGGTCAAAGGATCATCATTATCGTCATCGTCGTAGTGTATATAGTCTTCAAGCTTGTAACCCAATGCGGGGCTAGAGTTGAAGTTGACGTTTTTGAAAAATGGAATGTGTGGTGTACGGGGGCGCGGCACGTGACGCTGACCCGCGTGTTCACTGGTCACATGATCGGACTCACCATAATGAGGTTTGGTCAAAATCAGAAATGACGAGTTATCGTTATGGATTTCCATCTGCGACCGGCGGAGCTTTAAGTAGTGTCTGCGGAGACTATCGTTCATCATCTTGCTGTAGGTATAAGAAATAGGGTGCAGGGCGGGGTCTTCGGATGCACACTCCGAGGCCTGGGCCTGGGCCTCATTCTTCTGCGACTCACTCTCGTTCAATTGTACGAGGAGGTCGTTATTGGAGTAAGTCAAGCTCAAGAGTTTCTCCACGGGGTCTATTTTGTCGGAACTGTCCACGTGGCATATTTTTCTTTTCCTGGATGCATTTGACAGTGTAGAGGTTTGGGCACTAAGGGTTGTACCAGACTCCTTATCCCTGAGCTGCGGCGTAGCGTCGGTATCTATATTCGTATTCGTAAACTCTGCTTTTGTGGCAGTTGTGTTTGTGCTCGTCATGCGGGCGCTTTGTTTTTGTGTCATCGTTTCAGGTTTGTTTTGTGTACAAGGTAGCATTAGGGTACAGTGGCAAGTCAAGTATAAAAGGAGGTCAATCCCTAATAGGCAGTGAGATAAGTAATTTTATGGGTATTGCCTAATCAATGGGAAGGGGCCAGTGATCAACAGTGTATTTGCAGGAATGAGATAGTTAGGAATTTGGGAAATAAAGATATTAAGGCAAAAATGAAGGAGGATGGAAATTCCGGAGGTTGGGCTCTTAAAATATAATTTGGAATTTCATGCATGAAAAAAAAAACAGGCGTGGGAAAAAAAAATGCCTCAGCATGCAGCACCGCACAGACTGGAAGGCCTGAAGAGCGGCAAAAAATGAAAAACAATACGCACAGCTTGCATGCAATCCGCCTATGTGCAAGTCTCATGCACACCCCCGTTATGTCCTTTCAGTCTCTAATATTGCCTCTCCAAAAACAGACAACAGGAGCACAATACAACAGCAGCTCGAGGAGATGCATGAGCCAACTTTATTTGGGCCTATCAGGATTGTTTAATAAGGAACACCCCCAAAGCCCAACGCCCAAAAGTGCAATCCCTCCCCAAGTTGGAATGGTTCAATTTGAGTCTCCTACTTCGCAATTCGAATGCATGCCTCTCCCTTCGGGCACTTTAAAATTTCACTCAAATTCCTCCCAGTCACGTCAATCCAACACCCTTTCCCTGTCAATCCACCCCATTACCCCAATCCCTTGAACTACCATCACACATTGATTGAATATATATTGGAGATCATTGTATGAAGGATAATATGAACACGTGAGAAAAAAAAACCCCGAATTCCAATTACTTAATCACGGTACCGCCGGCTTTCCATAGTTGTTGTTTGTCCCTATTCATTTGGCTGTATGTTTGTTTGGCTCTCATTGGGCACTGGCGATCGATGGTGTATGGCGGCAGAATGACGCGCAAACTCATGCGTCAGGTTTGTCACTGAGTGCAGCTTGTGCAGGACCTGGCGAGGCGGGAAGCATGCGAATTTGGCCTTCGAAAACTTACAGCGCATAAAGCGACTGGAGCGGAGGCGCCAAAAGCTCCGGATCTTGGTGGGTCGTGAATGCGGATTTTATGGTGACCACTTCAATTGTCTACGTGTTTCAGATTTATGCAAGGTTTTCTATGTTTGGCCAATCAGAGAAGGCGATTTGCCGCTTTTGTGGACTCTCAAGATCTGCCATTTGAATTTCGCATGAAACGCTTCTGAAACAGACCTCCTTGCTCTGTCTCCCTAGCCAGGCATAAATAGCCTTGATCTCTACCCTCGTCATTGTCGTCCTTATCAAACATTTTTTACAACTATTGACAGCATATATATCGATGACGTATGCCCTCCACATAAGACTCTAGCCATACCCTTGCAATCTACATACCACTCCAGCCATACCCTTACAATCTACATAACATTGATGCATGTCTAGGAAGGGTGTCTCTCTAGACTTTAGGGGAAGGGGGGAGGGGGGCAAGGAGAGGGGCAATATAATTGGGCGGTACGGGTTTCAAATATCTCGAATGGATAATACAATGGGCTACTTGTGTTAATTGTGTTGGTTGTGTTAATTTTGGAATGGGAGAGTGGGTGATGTAATGGATGCGGGGGGTGTTATCTACTAACTATATGAGGGTCAGTGTTAGGGGTTGCTGGCCACTTTCTGCTGTGTCCGAACATACGAATTGGCATGACGTCAGTATTCTCCGCATTTAGGTTTCCCTATAAAGGAACGTTGCTATTAAAAGGGCATTATCAGTGACGGACCATGACCATGCGATCTTGGTTCCTTTTTATGCTATGTGCACGTACCGGGGGACCGAAAAATCAAGTTGGAAGGAATGGTCATATTGACCATAGACACTATGGATACTTTGTTCTTTTGTGTTCTTTAGAGTGATTATGGATTTGGACTGGCGTGGGATTGGGTAAAGTGGCAGTATTGGAGATCTGAGGTTTTGGTGCTGGACCAGTTTGGCACCCTGATCTTTCAATGCATTGCATATGTGTGAGGAGGGTGCATCTGCAGGAGCGACAGCTAGCGAATGGGAGCGCACGAAATGCACATGACCTAGTTTCTTTTCTTGGTCCGCATGCCGGCCCTTCGCGTATATGCACGCTCGCGTTGAAATACGGTGGCTCTATGCACTCCTGAGCGGGATTCCTACTCACCAAAACACCATTCAGAGACAAGCCATTGGTCAAAACCATCCCAATCTCCTCCAGCCAATCCAATCAGATGGAATACCAATACAAGTCATGTCAAGGAGTCATCTCTAGAGATGTCCGAAAGTTGTTCGAACACCCAGCATTCTAGGGACACATGGAATGTCTAGCATTCAGGCTCATCTCGATGTTAGGGGTAGACATAAGATCTACTACAGATACGAAACCCGTGCCTCTGGCCTACGTCTTGTATGGGTTCAGTTCAGTTAAGTTCAGTTCGCACCTCGCACCTCACACCCGCGCCCAAACTGGCCTGCCACAATAAAGTGCTGGCTTCGCGAGGCTGCGCAATGCACATGTGGAATCCACGCCTAACAATGTCTCCACAATAGCCCTCCGAAGCCCACCGTGCCGACAAGCGCATGACCGCAGATCCCCAGGAGAAGAAGCAAAAGAATGAACAATAAGGAAGGAACGGGACGGGAAGAAGGTGAATGGGGGGAGGTGAATAGGGAGGACGGAAGAGAAGGTGGAGAAGGGAAAATAAAGAAAAAGAAAGACAAGAAAAAAAAGGTGAGGGATAGAGAAGGAAGTGAAGAAAGTGAAAAAGAGTGGGTAACTTTCAACAATCTCGAAGAACAAGGTCAAGAAATTCTGCAAAGGAAACAAGCTCGACTAACAAAGACAATCTCATTTTCACAATTGTCATTGTAACAATTGTTACGATTCTCACCGTTCTCATACAGTCGCATACAGTCAGACAATCACAGCCCAGTCAATTCTCATTCTCAGCCGATCCAGCCAAACCAGTCGTTCTCAACCATTCTCAGCCGATTCTTCCCAAACAATATGTTACCCGGTCTCAGGCGTACCGTCAGGCGATCTTGAGACCTGAAAATACCAGGGACAATAGTGAACAGTCGAGAAGTATTTTTAGATGAGGGGGTGAGATGCAGATTGAAACTGTGGGTGTGTCCAGATTGAAAATGTGGGTGTGTCTAAATTGAAAATGTGGAACTGTCCAAATGAAAAATGTGGGAGTCGAAATCTGAATGTGAGAATAAAAGTGGACCAATACTTGATTCAGGCAATCAGAACTCAGGGACACAAGGTGAATAAATTTTTTGGAGAAAGAAGTCCAGGCTTAATATTGACATTCGGAGATAAGAAATTGTGATGTGACCAGATAGCCGTTTTTCTTCTGGTGAAAATTTAAACTATTGAGAAGTTGCCTTATTTGACTAAGTGGCTTAATAGTGGGTCGCATAGTTTAAATATACTGTTGTACTACCTGAGGTGAAAATATCAGGGTATGGTTAACAGTAGTAAGGCCAGATCGAAACGTAAAAGGGGAGATCACTGCTGAGAACACCGCTCTAAGTAAATAAAACCCCAAGGAGAAGTTGAGCCTGGAAAAATAGAAACAGGGTCAGGTGAGAAAAGTGGCTCAAGTTCCCAATACATCAGTACCCAGTGATCAAACAATCAAGGTGATCACGTCGGAGGATTGACTAGGATTGGGAGTTGGTTGGGATCAAAGGGTCTAATGCCTGGTGTATGGGTTTTTCGGGATATCTTATAGGGTTAGGATCAGAAACTCCTGATGAGTTATCGTATAGCCCTAAGATTCCTGAGTATATTCCTGAATACTACTCTACGTGGGTCTTCTTACCGAGAAAGCTGGTGTGGAGCACCAAGTCATTTTCAACCCAACCATTTTTCTGGTTCAAGGCAATGCATTCATTCTTGATTTTAACTAACATTAAGAATTGGAGATTATATTGAGTCTGGTCGAATGGGTATATCCACGGAGATTATGGGCTTTGATTGTCGGTCATAAGCTTACAATTCCTTTCTGTTGGTACATCTATCTACTTCATGAACAAGAGACTCAAGCTCAGTGGGGGTAAAAGAGCCTGACATAATCAAACCTAGGAGGTTTTTGTCTCATGTCCTCGTCAGTTTTTTTGTTTCAGTGACAATTAAGAATCAGGTTGGGTGAAACAGTTTCTCTTGTTTCAGGTGAAATTTCAAGGAATCATCATCAAGGAATCATCATCAAGGAATAAATGTGTGTGCCATTTACTTTATACGCCTGGAACTACTTCAAACGTGACTGGTCAAATCGGGTGAAGATGTCTTCAATGGCAGCACACACGGGATGCTTAGCATGATCTTACGCCATCTTTTGTGAAATGGTATACTTTCCAAGATTGGTTCAAACCATCCATTGTGATTTCATAGACTTTTGATTTGAGGCTGTTTTAGATAATCCAGTGTCTAATCATACGATTTCAATTAGACACTCAGATCCCGACTCTTGTCTAATTCTATGATCTAGACTAGTGGATCTTGTCTACTTCTATAATCTGGACTAGTGGGGTCTTGTCTAAACGGCATGACAGGGCCAGGATTGTTTTCCATCATACCTTTAAAAACATACCCAATGGATTGATTTGGCTCAAAGTATACTGCTGTGATGTCCGGAATTTCAGCATCCCAGAAACACTACTTTCGAGATAAGATCTTCTGAATGGAGCTATCAGATTTGAGACTGTTCAGGTCCTAGAATACAGGTCCTATTGCTTAGATGATGAGGGCCTAAGACTAATGTTTAAAATGTGACACTTGACTTCAAGGACTGGTGCTCTACATTTTGAAATTGTTCAGATAAAGACTGTCAGAGGAGAAACGGCTGGCTGATGAAAGTGTTAGGATTGCGCTGATTGGAATGTGGAACTGTCGATTTCAGACTACTTGATTAAGGCTGTTTCAGATTTTAAAACTACTTTATCTCTGAAACTGGTTCAATTTTGAGACTATTTCAGATTCTAGAAGACAATAAGACTGCTGAAATGAAACTGAGAGTGTTTAAAGGATGTGATTACCAATACGTCAGACAAGGAACTGGGAGTCGAGTTGCTTCCGGAGAAGATCCCCTCCCTGGTGTTTCGTTTGAACATCGCATGTACCGGGGCTTGGGAGGATCAGTGTCCCGGTCTTTTTCTGTGAATAAGATGTTCTTTGGATCTACGAGTTCTCCATGAAACATTTCTTTTAGCCTCATAGACTATCGGGATCATGGGAATACTCACAAGCTCTGCTTTTCGGGTATACTTGATTATGGTTCAGTCTCTGCTGGAACTGAGATTGAGACGTTTACTGTGGACTTTGACGGTGCCACTTTGACTGCACGACTCCAACACCAAAACCCATTGATTCTGAAGACCATCCACAAGACCATCCACATATTTGATTACGACAATAGCATCAACCGGGAGTTAAGGTGGCCATTGCGTGAATCAGTGAGTTAGTGAGTCAGTATCAATGGCTGGTCATATGCCGGTTACATGGTCAGATTCACAGGCAGAGACTGAGACTGGGACTGACTGGAACTGAGACTGGGACTGAGACAGCCAGAGACAGACACTGACACTGACACTGACACTGAGAAAAGAAGACGAAGGAGTGGAGCAGTAGTGCAGGTGCACACTCGCTAACACTTAGGACTCTCAGCACTCAACACTCAACACTCAGTAGGGGTACCTGTGAGTGATATAACCGTTTCATTTTTACCGGTCCATTTTTACCGGTCCATTTTTACCGTTTCATTTTTCAAGCGGAGGTTTAGGTACCGCGCGAAAAATAGACGGTGAGATTTTCAGTCGAAAATAAAACACCCTGAAACAGACGAAATTAGACAAAAATAGACAAGTGAGACAAAGACGAAATTAGACGAAGATGAAATGAGACAGATATTGGACAGACGAAACTAGATAGATTAGTCAAAGACATTGTAATGAACCAATCAGAGACTAACCAATAATAATGGAATTAAAAACCCGTCTTTTTTTGTCCCTCTTTGTTTGTTTGTTTGTTTGTCTTTTCTAGAACCACATCCACATCACGTGACATTCACGTGACATTATAGTCTCACGTGATCCGCCTGCGCTGTTATTTCCTTGTCAATCTAACCTTGGCCCTCTTCATGACCTGGCGCTTTTCCCTTTTCGTCCTAATAGGTACCAGCCTCGCGTCCATGGGCGACAAGCTCCCGGTCTTCAATGAATGCTGTCTTGAATGCGAGCTGGTGCTTTGTCCTAGAGATACCCATGTGCACACCGAAGCAGGCCACAGCGTATCGTTTGGCCCCATAGCGGGAAAAGTGGATGCCATCGACGACTTGATCGAGCTCTACTCGCAGAAATCCATAAACCCGGTGGCGGAGCTTGTGTTCCACTGGGACTGTGCTCTGGATTGTAATTATAAGTGCCAGCAAATCGTGCATTCCAGGCGGAAACAGGAAGGGCTTCCTGCAGTCAAGTTCTATGGCAAGTGGCCATTTCGCCGGGTGGCGGGTATGACGGAGTTTTTTCTGGCGGTGTTTTCCGTGGCCAACTTATATGTGAACTATACGAGTTTGGTGAAAATGGTGGCCTATTATAATGCCCACCGACTGCATAATGCTCCGAAAGCCACCATGGCCCTCCAGTACTGCATCTTGCTGGGTCTCCTGGTGTTGGGATGGTTTTTCAGTACTGTTTTCCATATCCGAGATACGAAAGTGTCGGAAACCATGGATTACCTTGGAGCTGGGTCCATGGTGGTTGCTAATTTCAATGCTATAGCGGTGCGGTACTTTAATATGCACGAAAACCCGAAATGGAGACGACTCTTCCAGGCCTTGGTGGTGATTATGCTTTTTGCCCACTATACACGACTTCTCCATCAATGGGATTACGATTACAATATGAAATTCAGCATTTTGATGGGCATCTTGTCCCTTACCTTATGGGTACTGCATAGTGTGCGCATGAACAAGGTGTTCCACACCAGTCTTCGTGTATACACGGACCCTTATGAGTGGCGACTTGTAGAGAAAATGCTGCTTTTGGGGGTCAAGACGCCGAAAATCGTGCCTTTCATCCCCATCTTGTTGAACATATACCTTTTATGTGCACTCTACTTCGAAGTCAACGATTTCGAGCCCTGGTTCGACCTCCTCGATGCCCATGCCATCTGGCACATCTGCACCATTTTCCCACCTTTGCTCTGGTATGATTGGAATATTTGGGACTTGGAGCTCTCCGGGCGGGTCAGTAAATAAAGGTGTGGTTTGGCTCGACACTAATCTTTCCCCTGTCCTGCACTTTCCACCCCAGAGTATACCACTATCATTCCACCCCAGAGTACACCACTATCATTCCACCCCAGAGTACACCATACTACATTCCACCCCAGAGTATACCATACTACATTCCATTCTACATCTTCATTCCACTATGTCTTATTATCATCATATTAATATGCAGTACTGTATTCGTCTATCCTGTATTCGTCTATATACTACGTACTGATCCTATTACATACTGATCCTACTCCATAAAATTAATTAATATAATTCTACCTTTGGGATTCAATTCCTCGAGCAAGCATTGACCAGAATGATTTAAAGGATCTGTAGACCGAATCTTGAGAAATAAAGATATAGAATAATGTCTCGAAAGAGATAAGGTAATAAGAATTAAGGTTAGAGGGACGGGTAAAAATAGTTTCCTTTTTTTGGCTTAAATACTTGTCTGGTAAAGTACGTGTGTAGGGTAATCTTTGAAGGAAACATGCGGTTGTGTTCTGTCACTAACACTAGAATTTCTCACAGTACCACTTGGGGAATAGAGTTGTCTCCAGAAGTACCACCTGGGGAATAGAGTTATGGTATTCAGAAGTGGTATGGGAACTCACAAGGTCACTCACAAGGTCACCCACAAGGTCACCCACAAAGTCACCCACAAGGTGACTCACAAGGTGACTCACAAGATCACTCACAAGGTCACCCACAAGGTCACCCACAAGGTCACCCACAATATCACCCACAAGGTGACTCACAAGATCACCCACAAGGTCACCCACAAGGTCACCCACAAGGTCACTCACAAGGTCACCCACAAAGTCACCCACAAGGTCACCCACGCCCGTCCAAGTGCATCTCAAGTAAGAGCACCCGTGGCTGTTGAGCCTTATAGTAAACACTGTCATAGTTGGGAACAGTTATGTCGTTGTTCCTTAATAACTCCAAGAGCCTTGGGACGGTAGTAGTCATTGTTGTTCTTAGGAATTGTTATATGTGTTACGGATCTGTACTGGGAAGTCCGTGATATTCTAGTTACTCGTGATTGATATCATTTGATTCAAATAGCTTTCTTTCCTGTTGGGAGCATAACCGAGTAGCATGTCTTTGTCTTGCGTCCCCTATATATAGGCAGGGCACTGCCCTAGAGCTGAACTTGGAAGCAACTCTAGGAGTTGGTATCGTGGCATACACCAACGACCCGAACTTCGGTCTCTTCACTGACGATGATGGCTGTACATATTTTGTTCCGCAAATCAACTGGCCGTTGGTAGTTTATCCCCTTCGAAGGTGTCCAATTGATAGTCCGCACTGCTTCTCGGAGTGCCTCGGGCCAGAAATTAATTGGTAGCTTTTATTCCGTAAGTAGACATGTCGTCTTGCTTTGAAGAGTCCGATGCATTTTTTTTAGCTAAACCATTTTGATGTGAAGCATGAGGAATAGTAAATAGTTGCACAATTCCTTGTTCTTCGCAGAACTGTACGAGTTGCGCGTTCCTAAATTCACCAATATTGTCCCATGTCGATTCTGTTGTGTAGTAGGGTTTCTGAAACTTTGTTTGACTTTGGAGTATGGATTTCTTTATGCAGAAGCCTGCTTCACTTTTCAGTCTTGAAGGCATAGCGTCAACATATCCTGTATGGTGATCAACAATGGTTAAGAAGTAATTCGTACCATCATGTGTAGTCACACCTACCGGTCCACAGTAGATACTACACTTGATCTAAGCCAAATGGCAAAGAGTACACCCCTAAGCAAACTTCGGGATGTAGGGGTTTATGGGGATCCTCGTACACAATGTTTATTGGACTTTCCCATTTTCAAGACCATAATCAAGAAGGTCTATGTCTTTGTTCATTCTTAGATTCTTAGTTGTGCTACTAATATGTACTAGGCGATGTGTCTTGTGGTCACTAGTGATACTGCTCAACCTAGAGCGGAATCCCTTCTCTCTATACTTGGCGGAATCCCCTCTATATATGTTGAACGTTAGCATAGACCAATTGGCATACAGGAACCGTTATATAGTTGGACTGCAATAACTCTCTTAAATGAGCGACTTGGGTGATCAGTTCTGTCATCTGTCTTGTAACTCTATTGCTATGTAAAGTAGGGAGTTCGTGATCTCTGTTTCACAATTGATGCCTCTCAATACTGAGCAGGATCCTGGCTTTATATAGTTATTCCTGGGGACTCCCAGACGATCTCTCTCCTTCGTCAAATTCCCTCATCTAAATTGTCTTCTCCAAGACAATGCTCAGAGTTAGACGTGAGCTAGACGTGAGTTAGACGAGAGCTAGCCGACAGCTAGACGTGAGCCCATAGAGCCCTAGCTCTATCTTCGTCTCTTCTTCAACAATACCCAACATTGTTTCATCTGCAGTACCCGCACATGTACTAGTCTCAAGTTCATCAGTCACATGTCGCATGTTCCAACAATATATACTTGGCGGAATCCCCTCTATATATACTTGGGATCCTTGGAATTCCTTGCTTTTGGGTGTGGACTTTTTGATACCTAGTCTGAAGTCAAACCTGACTCCCCCTGAATTCGAGACCCAGTTACAATACTAGTCTGCACTCATACGTTCCTCGGAGAACCTTATAAGACTTGTCCAATTCTGTGTTGAGAAGACAGTACTTGCAGCTTCTCTAAGACCGCGGTCACTGACGTGACTTTGGTCATGTGAAGGCTCACCCCAATATAAAACGACAAGCCCCCGCTATTTTATAACACCACCAAAAATAACATATATCAAATGAGGGAGGACATACCAAGATGTCTCCCGACAACAGACCCACCAATAATAATTAGTGTAGAGGTACTGATGTTTACGAGGATATGGACTGTTCTCTTTACATTCTGCTGTACTGCAGATAACCCGTTACCTGCATACATGCGTCAGCACATCTTATATGTTCTTATTGATGTATATAACAATGTCTTATTTTAGACAAAGTCTTTTCAATATAATCTCGAATGGATCAGCCAATAGAACCAATGTCAATTTATCACATTTCCTTTTTCACAAATGAACATGGAACACTGTGGCTATGAGCCATTCTATGGTTATGAGCCATTCTATGGTTATGAGACATCCATATGGTTATGGGACATCCATATGGTTATGAGCCACCACTCTAATATATACACTAGCCATTATTCCTATTTATGTACCAATTAACTCTTCTGACTCCAAGAACTTTACCAACATGAATTACATTAGCTGCTTTCGTATTCACACTAGGCACTTACTACTACCCCTGATACTCTAGGTCCAAAGACCACTAAAACATTACTAACTACCACACTGAATACATCTAATACTATCCCTAGTACACTAAACACTACCAGACACTAAGTTATCGCTGAACAATTATACTTCTTTTAACCATATCTCCCCTAGATTCATGTATAGTGGCATTACTTCCAATTAATACGGTGATGGTGGGAAAGTCTAGTGTAGTATGGTTTAGTGTAGTGTAGTATGGTTTAGTGTAGTGTAGTATGGTTTAGTGTAGTGTAGTATGGTTTAGTGTAGTGTA
>NKZN01001970.1:0-60585 GCA_002374485.1 Metschnikowia santaceciliae
TATTGCCTAAACTTGTATCCGTTGATGGTTCCTCAAAGAGAGGAACCGAGGTGGCTTATATAACTTTGAGAGAAACGTATTACCGGATACAAGCTTAGGCAATAAATGTATTAAAGAACATAACACTTGGTGACTTATTGGATTGTTTTATTGTTAGACTGTAAACATTTAGATCATGAAGTAATGGAGTCATTGGTTAACGGAAGCATTAAATATTGTCCTTTGGCACTTAAGCAAACATTTTCAAAGCAAATCATCAATAGGTTATCAAAAAGTTAAAATTTAAATAATGTATATAAAAGTCATTTCAATACCAATAATTAGATACTAAAAATTAGTCTCTGGAAAAACATATCCATGGATATCACGGAACTCCCGAAACAATTACGCGACTACAAACCCCTTTGTTTAGATAGCGGGGTCTGGTAGTCCGAATTCAGGCCCTCAGTTGTGGAGAAATTTCCGCGATATACGAGAAGCTGTGCCGGCCTATGCTGGACGTGTCATGATGAAATCGACGTCGCTTGTCTTTCCGTTTATGGAAACGCATCCTTCGCAGTTGAGTGGGGTCACGATCCAGGTGTGCATCAACTTCGGGGAATTTCCGCTTGCGTCTTAACACCGTCGCGCTCTCCGGAATTTTGTAACCCTATTCCCGTGTTGACGTGTGGTGTGTCCCCATGCATGCTAACAGATGCACCCCAGTGTTGGTTACCAGGCCCGTAGTGGTTGTGCGGGAGGATATACTTCCAGAATGGGAACCGCAGCAGATGGTGCAATGTTACGACCTCCAAACCGTATATAATGGAAGAGCGGGGGCCCATCCCACATCTAAGTAACTAAAATTCACAATGGCTCCTAAACAATTAGACGTGGAACATTTGATCCAGGAGCTCTCTCTCGGCGAGAAGATCTCCCTCTTGGCTGGTCTCAACTCCTGGGAAACCGTGCCTATTGAAAGATTGGACATTCCTTCGATCACGGTCTCTGATGGCCCCAATGGTATCAGAGGTACTCGTTTCCTCGATGCTGTTCCTTCCAACTGTTTCCCTTGCGGAACCGGAATGGCTTCCACTTTCAACAAAGACTTACTTGTCAAGGCAGGTGAGTTGATGTCTGCAGAAGCAAAGATGAAGAACGCCAGCTGCATTTTGGGTCCCACATGTAACATTGCACGTGGTCCTTTGGGTGGACGGGCTTTTGAGTCTTACTCCGAAGACCCATACTTGTCTGGACACGTTGCATCTGCAGTGGTCAATGGAATCCAAAGCAAAAACGTTGTGGCTTGTTTGAAGCACTTTGTGTGTAACGACCAAGAAGACGAGCGTAAAGGTGTGGACAGCATTGTCACCGAAAGAGCTTTGCGTGAAGTGTACTTGAAACCATTCCAGCTCGCAGTGCGTGACTCCAACCCAAAATCCATCATGACCGCTTACAACAGAGTCAATGGTGAGCACGTGTCGCAATCTAAGAGATTGTTGCAAGATGTCTTGAGAGAGGAGTGGGGATGGGACGGTATGACTATGTCTGACTGGTACGGAGTCTATTCCATCAAGGAATCTCTTGACGCTGGTCTCAACTTGGAAATGCCTGGTCCTACCAGATTCAGAGAAGACATTCAAACCTCCCACAAGGTTGTGTGCAATGAAATTCACAGAGACACTATCGATGACAATGTTCGCCATGTGCTTAAATTTGTCAATGAATGTCTCTTGGCTGATATCCCAGAGGGCCAAGAAGAGTCTGAGAACAAAGACCCGGCTGCAGGTGAGCTCTTGAGAGAAATTGGCGGTGAGTCTCTTGTTTTGTTGAAGAACGACAACAACATCTTGCCCTTGGCTGCAAAGGCTGGTTCTGGTAATCAACGCATTGCTGTGATAGGTCCCAACGCAAAAGCAGAGAGAAACTCCGGTGGTGGTTCGGCATCCTTGACTGCTCGTTACACCGTCACACCTTTCGACGGTATTGTCAACAAAGTCAAGGAGCTTGCAGGAGAAGATGCTGTCACTGTTGACTACTCTCTCGGTGCCTTCTTGGACAAGACATTGCCTGATATTGGAACCAGAATGAAGACTGAAGACGGTAAAAAGGGCTTGAGATTGCGTTTCTTCAAGGAACCTCCAGGAACCCCAGGAAGACAACACTTCGACGAATCCAGAGCAGACACCAGTAAGTTGTTCTTCTCGGACTACAAGTCTGACAAGTTGAAGGCCGGAGACCAGCTCTTCTATATTGATTTCGAGGGTACCTTCACCCCAGAGGAGACCGAAACCTACTGGTTTGGATGCTCCTGTTTGGGAACTGCACAATTGTTCTTGGATGACAAGTTGTTGGTGGACAACAAAACACACCAAGTCAATGGTGATGCTTTTTTCCTTGGTATGGGAACACGTGAAGAGAGAGCCCAAATCAAGTTGGAGAAAGGCAGAACATATAATATCCGCGTGGAGTTCGGTACCAGACCCACCTCCAAACTTATCAACGAGTACCAAGAGGCTGGAGGAGTGTTTTTCGGTGCTGAAGTTGCCAAGACCGAAGAAGAGGCTTTGCAGAACGCAATCGAAGTTGCCAAGAATGCAGACAAGGTGATCATGGTGACTGGTTTATCTAAAGAGCACGAATCTGAGGGCTTTGATAGAGTGGACATGGACGTGCCTGGATGGACCGACAAGCTTATTCTCGAAGTCACCAAAGTTAATCCAAACGTTGTGGTGGTCAACCAATCTGGATCTCCGGTGACTATGCCATGGGTTGATAAAGTGCAAGGTCTTGTGCAGGCTTGGTATGGTGGTAATGAGTTGGGTAATGCCATTGCCGATGTCTTGTTCGGAGATGTGAACCCAAGTGGAAAGTTGTCCGTGACCTTCCCAAAGAGAGTTGAAGACAACCCATCCTACTTGAACTTCGGCTCCACCAACGGCCGTGTTCTCTATGGAGAAGATGTTTTCGTGGGCTACAAGTACTACGAGAAGATCAAGACAACACCATTGTTTCCTTTTGGATACGGTCTCTCATACACCAGCTTCAAGGTCGAGAACACCTCTGTTACCAAGAACGGAAAGAATGTGGACGTCTCTGTCAAGGTCACCAACACTGGTAAATTGGCTGGTGCAGAAGTTATCCAGGTGTACATTGAGCCCACCAGCTCCAGAATCATTCGTCCCGTTAAGGAACTCAGAGACTTTGCTAAGGTGCATTTGAAGGCCGGTGAAAGCAAAGAAGTCAAAGTGTCCCTTCCAGTGCTTGATGTCACATCTTACTGGGACAGCTACAAGAACAAGTGGTTGTCAGAGAAGAACACCTACAAGGTATTGGTGGGTACGTCGTCGGACCACATTGTTGGCGAGGGCGAGTTTGAAACTGACGCCGACGAATACTGGCTCGGAGTTTAAGCAATCTTGGCTTAAAGCATAAAAATAAATTATACAGCACGATTCAAATTATAGCTTGCTAAACGATATTTCAGTAGAAGAGCATTTCAGTTTGGGCCTTCCTGCATGAAAACGCGTGTAAAGCGTTCCTGTCTTGATATGTTCCTGCACAGTCTCGCACCACCTCTTGCCTATTTAGTACGGTTTGTAAACACTTGATAATATCTCAAAAACACCCCCAAGATCTACCCCTACATCGCCTAGACCTCATTCACCGCACCAAAAAAACATTCCATCGCAAACTCGAGCACCACCGCTTTTTCCACAATGAACACGTCCTTCGACTTATCGTTCGACACCTCCAATCTACTAGACAACCACATGCTAAACACAGAGGACTTTCTCCCGGACGACGACCTCCTCCCGCAAAGCCCGTCTAAGCAGAACCACTTCATCTCACCGTCACAAGCGCCTCCCCAGGAGCTCGGCGCCTCCTTTATACCCGACTTGAGGTATCTGGGCCAAGCAAGCACCAATGAGCTATTCCAGGTGACCCATCACCTACGAGAAACTTCCCAAGAGCAGCATCTACATAACGACAAAATAGCCAAGCTCCTTAAACAGCTAGGGGACGAGAACGAGGATTTCGAGATGGACGATAAGTTGCGCACACGTGTTTTCAAGGGCCGGTTTAATGGCAACAGGAGACTTGATCTGTTGGATACCTTTGATATGCATCTAGATTCTTATTTACATGGGAACACTGCCCTCAGCCGATCTCCCACGAAACAACCCCGAGGCGTGCCTAATGAAAACAAAGAAAACATGTGCCCTGTTTTGGAGCCATCTAAGCGCAAACTCAGCGATTCACATGACCGCAGAACTCCGTTAAAGAAACTGAAGAGTCATTCCAATATGCCAGCGTTGAAGAGGGCCAAAATGTTGCCTAGTCCTACCAGGCGCAGCTTTTCCATGAGTCCCTCCACCTCCCCAAAAAGAATATGTGCACCAAGAGACACCCAGACCCCCGGACGACCCAACCTCAAGCACAGGCGAAACCTCAGCATTTACTTGGTGGACTCACTGACCGGCTCTGTCAACGATGCCACTCAGTTCGGCACCGAGCTCAACTCATCTAACTGCGAGGGGTTTCCCTTGCCAGACGATATAAACGAAATAGTGCAGATCCCCACGAACGATGCAACCAGTCCATCTTCCGCACAGAAAATGGCTATCATTAAGGCTGTATACGGCATCAGGCACCCCAGTCCCGCGGATGTGAAGCTGAGAACAGGGTTCTATTCAAAGAAAGAGTTTGAAGATTTCAAGCTCCACAAGCGACAGCGAGAAGAGGTTTCTGCTGCTCCCGAACGCAAGGTGAGATGGGCAGAGGATCTCGAGTGGTAGCCAATCTATACATTGGGACAATACAAAAACATTGAAGACAATACTCCGCTTCGAAATAATATACTTCGCTCCCGCGACAAACTCTGAACTCCTGAACACGAGGCTTCCAGCATCCAAGATTGCAAGTTGAAATTCTGGGTAATTTTCATGACTGCAATCCTTAATCCGGTGCGATTATCTGCGCTATGCCTTTTGGCTATTGAATATACCATTTATGTCACATGATATGGACCAGTAAAAAGCTCTACATATGTAGTCACACATTCAAGTCTAATCTAAACTCCACAATATCATCATGTCTATAATTGCCAAAATAGCTATAAATTCATGCATTTACTTAAATCTATATCGGTGTGTATATGCGGTGTATTCATGTGCCTGCCTATCAATACAGGTCTATACCGGTATCTTCACATGCCTATAAATAGAGGTGTCTATCCCCTCGGGTAGTTCTAAAGCAAGCGTCAAATTCTCGGCAACATCCAATCCCATGAATCACCCCTTTATTCCCTATACCCGTTCCCAAAACAAATCAGGATTTTACTTGGTGTAACCAAAAAAAAGTGTGGTGTTCATCTCCCAATATTGGCATGTATAACACTCAACGGTGGGCCTGGGTGCGAAAACCGAAACCCAACGAACACGCCGCACGGTGCCCGCTCGAAACATAGCGCAAGGGCTTATCGCGAATATCAACACGTATAGATCTGGAAAAATTTTCCGTACCTTACTACTTCTCTTTTGAATTTTCCTACTATGACCACATTTTTCGACGGCAAGAAGTCTTTCGCAGACGTGGACGTCACTGATTCCAAGGTGGACACCGCCTCTTTCCTTGAGGCCTCCGAGGCCCTCGTTAAGCTTTTCGACTTGTTGGGCTCCTCCGCCTTTGCTGTGGTTCAAAAGGACATGACTGGCAACATCGAGAAGGTGCGGGCCAAACTCTTGGCCGACCCGGCCAGTGCTGCCACGTTGCAGGATTTGATCTTGTCGGAGGCAGACTCCAAGTCCAAGAAAGCCACTCAGGGACTCTTGTGGTTGACCAGAGGGTTGGAATTCACTGCACAGGCCATGAGGGAAACCGTCAACAATCCTTCCAAGGAGTTGACTGTGACCTTCACCGATGCATACTCCAAGACGTTGTCTCAGTACCATGGTATGTTGGTCAAGCCCATTTTCAAGTTGGCCATGAAGGCATGCCCCTACAGAAAGGACTTTTTCGAGAAGCTCGGCAGTGACCAGGCCAAGGTGGATGAGGAGTTAAGTACCTGGTTGAAGGCCTTGGAGGAGATCGTGGCCATTGTGGTGGCCTTCTTTGCTCTGGGCAACTACGGAAAGGGTTTGTAATTACATTGCTGTGTTTTTTCTTTTGTTTTATAATTTCACGTTCTATGGTCATACGCTTACTTACGCCATGTAGTCTGTCTATTTACAGCTCGCCCCGCCCGATCTTCTGGGTCTCTTGCATGAGCTCATAGAGCTGATTCACCTGCTCCGGGCTCATTTTCTCTAGCTCCTGCTGTGTGAGCTTGCCCTCTTTCCAAGACCCTCCATCCAAGCTCCTCAAGTAGTCCTGCCATTGCGTTAAGAATCCAATGATGTACAACGGGTTGTCGGTGGACTTGTGTGCCTTAAACTCCGCCTTGACGTACTCGTCACCAAGGTATCTGAGCTCCTTGGGAAGATGGTGGATATGCGCTCTCAAAATAGATTTGTAGAGGCTCAAGGGCGGGAGGATGGGCTCCGCCTGTCTTTCGGGCCTTCTCTGGCGTATGAGGCGGATTAAGGAAGCTCTCATTGTATGGGTGGTTTCTGAGTGGTTGAAGCTGAGATCACATGGTGATCACGTGACTCGCAAGCACCAATGTACCAAAATTCCAAACCCGGTATCTGAAGAGCTGTGTCAAATCACAGTATCACTTTGTGATGATTTCAGTCAGTTTACTCAATTCCTGAAGTCTATAAGTACTCTCCAAAAAAGGTCTGGGTTACGGTGGAATCGGGCAGAAAATACCCCAAATGGGGCACCCCAATTGGTAAAGAGAATATTTTTAGATCCCGAATTCTGTAGCTTACACTTTTCGAGCCAAAGAAGAATTACTCCAACACTTAGACGGCAATGCAAGCACTTTTCCCCAAGTGGAAATTCCTGGGGAGGGCCATGCCTGCATGCAACAGAGGAGGGACAAGTTTTTTTTTCGCATTACTCCATTGAGGCAGCACCAAAAGCGTATTTCCTCATTGGGAAATTTCCTATTCACGTATTGGGTGCAAATTGTACGAAACTTAGGCGACAATTAAAAGCCCCCGGTTTCCAGGCCCTGGGGCTTAGTGTGTTTTTTTTAGTTTCTGTTCTTTTAAACGCTTCTTGTTAATACTTACCCATTTTCGCTAAAGGGTCTCTCTCCGCATAGTACACCATAAGGAAGCACGCAGTCAGCTAACGATGAAGCTTTCCAGCATCTTCACAGCCGGCTCCATGCTAGCCGGAGCACTTGTTCAAGCAGCACCTACCACGGGCTCGGCCGCGTCGGGGATCGTGAAAAGAAACGAAGACGGCCTCGAGGTCATCGACTTTGACTTCGTCATCAACTCCATCAAAGACATCAATCAAAGATACTCCAGCGGCAATTCAAAGACTTTACAGAGAAGAGACGATACTGATTTCATTGATCAAATGTTGACGGAGTTCCACAACAACAATCTCTTGGATGACTTTGTCAACCAACTATCTGAAGCACCCCACTTAAAAGAAGCCGTGGAAAGTGGAGTCACTTCAGTGATTTCTTCTGGCTTGGTCAACGAGACTATTATTCTTCAATCTTTGAGATCCAGTGGAAAGCTCAGCCAGTTTTTCGACTCGGTTCTCAATGATGAGGATTTGAACGATGAGCTCTACTTGACTGCACGTGAGATCTTGGAGAAGAACCAGAAGACTGGTGACTTGATTGCCAGAAGCACCATTGACGAGTCACAGCCACTTCTTGACTCGTTCTATGGAAATGTAAACAAGAGGCTGATCTATGAAGATGACCTCTTCATGACTACTTATGGTATGTCGAAAAGAGACCTTCTCAGCTCGATTGTGGCTATAGTGAAGGAGATCTCCGATCTGGGACTTGTTCAGGATATTATCCACTCGATCATCGGCAACCAGTCGTTGGTCCAATATACCCTTAATTTGTTCACCAAGATCTTCAAGTCCATCAACTGGTCTTCTTTGTTCACTGCCATTAAAAACTCGGGAATCATCCAGACCCTCTTCAGAGCCATTTTGAACTTCATCACTGGCTTGTTCACTGGTGGTACCATTTCTAACTTGATTGACGAATTGTTCGGTGGCTCTTCCAACTCTACACACAAGTCTTTCTTGGGTACTTTATTGAGTACTGGTATTGAGATTGGTGGTGATCTCTTGAGCAGCCTTACCTCGGGCTCGTCTTCGGGCTCCGGTTTGTTGTCGGAGTTGGCAAACACTTTGGTCAACGGCTCGGACACAACAGCTACCAAGTCTGTTTCTTCTGGAAGCTCTTCTTCCGGTGGTTTCTTCAGCACGCTTCTCAACAGTTTGTTCGGTGGAAGCAGCTCGTCTAGTTCCTCTGGTTCCTCTGGTTCTTCTTCCTCTGGTGGTGGCTTCTTGAGCTCTGCATTGTCTCTTTTGGGAGATCTTTTTGGCGGAAGCCCATCCTCGAAATCCTCTGGATCTTCGAGTGGATCTTCTGGTTCCGGAGCTACCTCTGGAGGTCTTCTTGCTACTCTTTTCGACAGTCTCTTTGGTGGAAGCGACTCTTCATCGCTGTCTTCGTCCAGCTCTGGCTCTAGTTCAGGCTCAGGCCTCAACTCGATTATTGACAGTTTGTTTGGAGACAGCCTGTCCGGTACAGGCTCTTCCGGAAACTCTTCACCAGCCAGCAGCTCTGCCTTTAGCAGTAAGAAAGCATGCTGTTGCCAGTCTAAGAAAATCAAGAAGAGAGCTTTGAAGAGAGCTTTGAAGAAGAAGATGAAGAGATCAGTCAAGAGAAGTGTTTCCTCCGCTGACCAGCAAATGAGAGACGGAATGATGAACTTCTTCCTCTTGAAGTAAGCACGCCGTAATCCACGTCATACCATTAATATACAAAATATGAATTAAACTACTCCTGATATACAAATTCTAGTAACACTTAAGTCTACATGTTTTAGTAGTAGTTCAATACATGGAAACCAGAACTTTTTGGTAGTATGTATTGGCTTGCAACCGTGCTAATGTGTACTCATGGAAGCAAGGCATAGAATAGAGCAAAGATGGACGGAATCCCAAAATAGCCAAAACTAAAAGTAACCACGCCGAGGCCAGACCTCCGCGGCACCAGATTTTTACGGCTCGTATGGGGTAATAACCCTTTCTAAACATTTTGGGCCCCCCCCCCCCCAGAGCATTACCGCATTGGACAATATGCGTATTTCGCATCATTACTGGAAACAGAAATTCCAAGGCTCAGGCGAGTGCACTCGCAGATTTAGAGCAGCGCGCGTGGGGCCTAACCCGCTTGTGTGCCGTCCGGTCCTGCTTTTCGGTGAGAGGCTCGCACCAAATTAGGCAAACCGGCTGCGAACACTCTTTACTGTATTAGGAAAAGGTCTCACAGCGACCCCATTTTCTCATTTCCAATTTATAATGCTTCGTTTCCCGGCCGTCAAATCTGGCCTTTTTCCTTTCTCTCTATCTTTTCGTTTTCGCCACTTTTCAACCCCAGGATTTCCACCTACACTTGGGTCCTGCTTCGAGAATCCCTCGCTTAATTTAATCCTCTTCACTTCCTCAAGTACTTATTACTGTGAGCTGAGACTGCGAGCTCTTTGATGGTCCACACAAAATGAAGACTTCTACATCCATCGTCTCATTATTAGTGTGTGTTAACGCTGCGTTGGCCACGACGCCTTCAAACCCAGAGTCTAAAAACATAGACACACGATCAGATAACAATGGTTTTTGGAACTGGGCCAATGACTCCCCAAAGTCTAAGAGACTTTTCAGTGAGCTCATCAGTGCGCTTTCGGGGGGTCTGTCTGGATCCTCTGGATCCTCCAGTGCTGCTGGCTCTACTGACTCTGCCGGCTCTGCTGGCTCTGCTGATGCTGCTGACTCCGCTGATAGCTCTTCTGCCAGTACAGATTCCACCGCATCAGCCCCAGCTGTGGCACCTTTAGCTGCCAATCTTTTATCCAACTCGACGGTTTCCTCTGCATCTGCTGAAGTGTCCAGCCTTGTATCAAGCGCAACTCGCGTTTTATCAAGCTCATCAAGTGTTGCATCAGATCTGGCCAGCTCTGAGGCCTCTGAAACAGCTACTGCCAAGGGCTTGTTGAACTTATTAAGGGGAAGCCAAAGTGATTCCGACTCGGCTTCAGCTTCGGCTTCAAAGTCTTCTTCCATTGCATCTTCTTCTGCTTCTGCAGATGATGACGATTTGGACTGTGCAGAAGATGACGATGATATCATCCCTGACGACACTTCCAATGGTGGCATCATAGATGACCTTTTTGGAACCACAACTACTACCACGTCTTCCAGCAAGACTCCTCAAATTACTGCTTCTGGTTCTTCTTCCAAAGCTTCAGGTTCTTCTTCTGGTGGCGCAGGTATTTTCGACGGACTCTTTGGTGATAGCTCCACTGCCCCATCCTCATCGTCTGTGACGAGCTCAAAGGCTTCTGGAAGTGCAAGCACCACCAAAAAAACTTCTAGCACTACTGGAGATATCTTTAATAACTTATTTGCGTCAGGTAGTGCTTCTGCTTCGGCTGCCTCGGCTGCTTTGGACGACGAAGAAGATGATGAAGACTGTATTGATACTGACACCCTTCTCCCAACCAACAACGGTGCTGGAACAGCAGCAGAAACCAATGCTCCTGCTTCTGTCACCGCTTCTGCCTCCAGTGGATCTTCTAAAGTCACTTCCAAGACTGCTTCTGTCACTGCCTCCGACGATGATGACGATGAAGACAATTGTGAAACCGAAACCGACATCATCATCCCAGACAATACCAAGACCACCCAGAAAACAACTCTGCTGACAAAGACCCCTGCCCAAACCACTTCCGAGCTGACCACAGTCACAACGAACAAATATGGAAGTACTGTCACCACTGTTGTTGTTGTCACTGGTACACCAAAGACTCCAACTTACACCACCAAACACTCAGTTTACACCACCACTCAGGTGAAGGAAATCACCACTGCCAACGAGATCGGTGTGGTCACCACCAGAGTTGTCACAACTGTGTATGCTACAACTTTGGGAGACCAGGAGCTTGAGTGTGAGGAGGAAGATGAAGAAACATCAACTGTTGTGGTTGACGGAGGTTCTGGTTCTCATTCTGGTAACTCTGGTTCTAACTCTGGTTCTAACTCTGGTTCTAACTCTGGTTCTGGCAACTCTGGAAACTCTGGCAACTCTGGAAACTCGGGCAACTCTGGTTCTGGTTCCGGTTCTGGTTCTGGTTCCGGCTCTGGTTCCGGCTCTGGTTCCAATTCTGGTTCTGGTACTGTGACTACACCCAAATGGTGGCAGTCTTCTTCCACCGGCAGCTATGATGCTGAGTGTGACGCTCAATGTGATGACTACGACTGTGGTGATGATGACTACGACTACGAAGACTCTGACGACGAAGACTCTGATGACGAATGTGTGGTTGATGGAGGTTCTCACTCGGGCTCCGGTAGCTCTGGCTCTGGCAATTCTGGCTCTCATGGTTCTGGTTCCGGTTCTAATGGCTCTGGTTCTGGCTCCAATGGTTCCAATGGCTCTGAATCCAAAAAGACTATTGTTACCACCAAGACGACGACCTCCAAATACAAGACCACCATCAAGGGCCAAGTCACCGAGGCCACCACCGTCAACACAATAGTCTCCACCTACACCACCACCAGCAAGGCCACTACCAAGACCACTGACGTTAGTGAGTACACCAGTGATTGCTGGGAGGAAGAAGAAGAAGACGACGAAACAGAAACCTCTGAAGCTGCGTCCGAGACTGAAGCTGCTGACGCTTCTGCATCCGCCAGTGCCACCACCACCGCTGATCTCTCTTCTCAACCCACCGCTGAGCAGTCCTCCTCTCTGGCCGCCGCCAGTTCCTCGGCCAAGGCTTCTTCACCACTGGCTCCTGCATCCACTACGCAAGCTTCAGCAAGCTCAAGAACCACCTCAGCAGAAGTGGCCCTGCAAACGAGTGAGGGCGCACAAGCATCTTCAACGGCCCCAGGCCTACTCTGAGAAAATGCCCATGCACTTCTCAAAACACTTTCTCACTAAGTACATCAGTGTATTTGTCCTAGACAAATCGTATATACCAAAATACCACACGCATATATGTCTTCAGTAGTAATGATACCTTTCTAAATTTTACATGAATTCGAAAACCTAAGAAAAGAGAATGTCCAAAAAAAAAATTAAGCGTTGTTTTTTTTTTTTGACAAGCTCTTTTCTTAGGGTGTCGATGTATTGAGCCCGGTACTCCAGATTCCATGTGATGTTCCTGCATGCGCCACCACATGCTGATCCTCAAATATTGGTGTAACTTTGCCCTCACTCCCACAGCATGAACCAAGCTACCTTTTTCATCCTCTTGATCATAGTGGTGTTTCTCATCACCACTGGGGGTCCTGGTATTCCCGAACCCATAATAGATGAGTTCAAGAGTTATCTCAAACTCGAAAAGGAACTACTATTTGGGAGCGAGTACTACCAAGGCTATGGCAACTTGACTGGTTTCAAGTTCTCATACCAGGACAACTTGGATGGAAAAAACGCCCTGTTGTGGCCATTCAGATCCTACACTTCAGATCATCCATGGAAGGAGAGGCAGGAGGATTCGCTTCTACCGAACGTGGTCAGTGATGAAGTCAAGAGAATGTGGGGCACAGATCCTGCCGTTGACGACGAAAACGCCTACTTATTCAACATTACCGGAGAAGCATCCGGCGAGTTTGATGTGGTGACTCCAGAAACTCCCATTCAACGCTTTAACCTCCAATTGCCCCCTGCTTTGGAGAAATACTTCAACGAATACCGGAAAGATAAGTACGAGGAGGAGTGGCGGAGGTATCGCGAAGACCCAGAAAACAACTCTCCTCCTCTGGATATCGACGAGCCTACCGATAAGAACGGGAACATTACGCGGTTCCAAAATGGTGACTTGGAATTGGAGGTTTACAAGTTCGCTGACGTGTCTCCCAGGCTGAGTTTTGGAAAGCACGGACTTGATGTTTACGACGATGCCACGCTTCTTTTCTTGATTCTCAAGTTGAGCGATAAAAAGAGCGCCGAATCCCATGAATTCCATATGCAAGCTGTCTACTTTCATAATACCGGCTCTTTAGTGGGGCTCACAAAAACCGCCAAGTTTCGAGGCCCCATCGCTTTACCTCATTTTACTTTGAATGAGGACAATCACAACAAGACGAAAATCCTCCTTGAACGCTTGTTGAACTCCACAAGTTCAGATGACGAGATTGATATTAATGATATTAATAATACGGTCAAGAGAGCAGAGACGCTGTGTGAATTGGTGAGCTTTTTTCAATTCAAGAAAACAGGAATGCCTCTGCACCGCTTAAGGCTCATAGATGACGAACTCAACCACCCTCTTGGTATGCCTTTACACAACGATATTCCACAGCTCGAAATCGAGACAGCTTTAATGTATTCACCAGATTGCGGTCTTGTCTTTCAAAAGACTCCGGAAGTTCCCCTTGTGGGTGATCTCAGTGCCATCAAATCCAACAAAATCAAGAATGCAATGATTGCGTTGTTGGGTTTGAGTCTTGTTGAGAACAAAGTCTTCATGAGACAAATAAAATTCGGCTCCGCCCCTACTCAATTATCAAACATCTCGTCGGTTACTATTGGTCTCATCAGTGGCTATGATCTTATAGTCCTAATGTTGATGTTGCTGCTGCTCTGGATATCCAATTTGTATTTATTGTCTGCAAGTATTGCGATATTCAAAGGCATTCTTGTTTACATCTTGGAAACGCCTTATAGGTCGTCGATCGAGGCAACCCAAGTGAATGAGCAGGGTACCACCTGGTGGCAAATTTTGAGAGCCTCTGGCCGTGAGAGCAGCAGAGCACTGAGTGAGCAAGCCCAAACCTCAAACAGTGATCTCGAAGCGCAAAATGCCACCCCTGGGGCTATTCCTCCTGCTACAAATACAGAACCCGTCCCAACTGATCAGGGATTTACCGTTTCCAGCGACAAATTCATGTTCATATTCTTCGTCATTGCCATTATGGCGATGATGTTGTTGCAAACGATGTCGTGGAAAACATATCGCGTGGTGAGAAACTTTTGTCTTCTCATGCTCCATTCCTTTTGGCTTCCTCAATTTTTCAGGAGTACGCTCAAGAATAAGCCCAATGCTTTGTCATGGGAATTTGTTTGGAGCATAACCATATTGAAATTGATTCCTGTGGCATACTTCACATTGAAGGAAAAGAATCCATTCAAGGACACACATGACCCTCTGTTATTCTTTGTTGTGGTGGGCTGGATGGGATTCCAAATATGTCTCCTATACTTGCAAAGCAAGCTTGGTGCTCGTTTCTGGATCAGCAGCAGGTTCTTGCCCGAGCAATATAACTACCATCCCATCATCCATATGCAGGCCCTTCCAAGAGGTTTTACTGAGGAAGAGTCGTCAAAACCGATACCAAATGCAGGCCCGGATGTTTCGATGTATTGTGGCGACTGTGTCATTTGTATGGGAACAATTCACCTTCCCGTTTTCATAGACAAAGGGGACGACAAAAGGTATGCCAATCTCATGGATGGGATTATGGTGACCCCCTGCCATCACTTATTCCACACCCCATGTTTGGAGAACTGGATGAAGTACAAACTACAATGTCCCGTATGCCGTTCGGCCATACCGCCTGTCTAATGCGATTTTTCTTATGTAATGAATTGATGCATATATTTTGATGATAGCTCTCTACCCGGCTAGTATATTGATCAGCTTCAGCCACGACAATCAATTTTTGCTCGGGATAGGCTCGGAAAAATTTGAACACGTTGTGTGCAAATTCATATTTATGATGTACTCGGGCGAGAGTGAATGATGGCGCTGTGCCAGTTCAGAGCCACCGATCTCACGAGCCCTATTGAGTTTAATATGCGCGGGGCCCAACGCTTGAGACGAAGTCATGATCACTTTTTCAGGAACAGCTTCATTTTGCGGAGTCTCCTCTGTAGTCACAAGATTCGAGTTGGAGCTACTGCTAGATCGCCTCAACCTCGAAAAAAGAGAAGGCGACGGAGGTGTCTTCTTGTGCGAATTACTGTGATGATGTTTTCTGAATGGAACAGGAAAGAAGGAAATGTGCGGAGACATCACTGGGCAACCAAGCATCAGCCACTGCGAGATCCACTTGACGTATTACTGATGTAATAATGTGTCACGAAGTTGAAAGAAGGATGACAATTGTCTTGGCAATCTTTGTGGCAAAGTGGTTTCTATTTCTTGTAAATAGCTCTGGATGCACTTTTGAAGCGTGGGTTGCAAAGTAAAAAGACTCAAATTTGCCGGAGCATATGGATGACAAAAGCTTTAATACTGCGGAGATCGGACTAAGGTTACAGTTGGCTTTGGAAGCACAAAGCGCAATCGCATCGACCTATATAAGGTTTTAGCCGTTAGCCAAGAAATCGATGGCGCATACAGACATGCTGTACGCACGTTAAAGGCGGAGAGCGGGACGGAGCCGAGCCGAGCCCCTTACAGTCCATAGGCCTCCAATGTTAGCTATTTTCCTTCCGGGTTTTCGTATTAAGTGAATAGAACATATCTGGATGATATCGGAGATTATTTACCATCTACTGATATATTTTTAACTCGGTATGGCGTCCGACGGTTCGCGGGCCGTGTTTGCGAGCACATAAAATGGCTGACCACCTCCTGTCGGAGCACGGATTTAAAGGGACCCGCGCATTCGTATATTCCGTGCCGACCCGACTTACAATATCTCGTCATGCATGTGGAGGAAACAATAAACATCACCAGGTGACAGCATCCACTTATAGCAGCTATGGCCTGAGTTGCCGCTTACCTGGGTTTTATAAAGCAATGTTTCAAAAACGCTTTAGCAGTCTTCATAGGAAACAAGGTAACACAAGTAGAGATCGTGCCTCGCGCAACACTTAGAGCGGAAGCTCAGTCTGCTATTGCAAGTTGCTTTGCATGAATTTCACCCTCCACAAATGGGAATTCTCTTGCACCTCGACATTTGGTAGGATTCAATTGACTGAATTGGTTTTTAATAATCAATCTTCAGGTTTTCAGGGCTACCATAGTTACTTTTTTTGTATCTGATTGTAATATGATAATGGGTACTAGAGATGACAAAAAGTACGGACTTTTCGAGAAAAAAATGCAAACCTGCAAATCTAAAAATAACTATAAGTGCACTTAAAAATCGTATACACCGATTAATCACCTATAACTGTTCCACTATGATCTGTTACAATTAGTTTAGCATTTGAAGAGATAAAAACAGAGCTATATTCTTTGTGAAGCACTTAACTCCATGAAATCTGTCTAATCTGTGAAATACTGCACATAGAGGATTTCAGATGCGAGTCGGCCTCAAAATCTCAGAGGTGCAGAATAAAGTCAGTCTATTGTCCCGTGTATATTATTTACTACCTAAAACCTTTTTGTAAGCCGAGACCCGCTTTTCGTCTCCTAAAATGAAATTGCGTGGATCATGCACCAAGCTTTCTGGTAATGAGAAAAGGTTGCATAATTGCATCCATTGGTCGAAATAGTCCATATCTTCATCGAGCTTTTCAACGTCATGATTGCTCGCATATTTTGCAAGATCCTGTTCTGCTAGGAATTTCTCAACATGCACTACTTTAAGATTCTTTTCGTTAGACTGTGCAGAATACTTTTGTTTGGATTTCTGGGCCTTCTCCAAAACAGAGAAGTCATTAAGCGTAACCCTTAAATGTCTGTATAGAGACTCAAGATCGCAACCAGTACCTTGGTAAGAATCTAGCTCGCTCTTATGGCTTCTCTCGAATTCAACGTAGTACATTTTCTTCACATCGTTCTTATGGCTTTGGAGGAAACGATAGAATCGGAGCGTGCATGTGGGGAAGGTGTTTGTGCTTGCATCCTCCTGAAGAACCTCATTTCTTTTGATGACCCAATTATTGAAGATTCTCTCTCTCATGGATGATTCAGGCACATTGTAGAACGCCGGATGTTGGGAGAATTTGGGTAGAAGGTCTTCCTCAACCAACATCCAAGGGTCCATTTTTGAAATCTCATCCTCGTACTGGTTAAGAATGGCCTCGAATTCTTCAACCTGGTCGCTGTGGTGACTCTCCTGATCTCCCAAGTCAAGGGCATCATCTTCGTCATCGAGTCCCAAGTCTAGGCCGGAATTTACATCCAGTGAATCATTGCCATCAGAGTCATTCTCTTGCTCTTCGTCGGATTCTTCCTCACTTGAAGAGTACCCTAGAGAAAGTCCCACGCTTGGAATAGGAGCAATCGTTGATTCTGGCTTCTCTTCAGAATCCGACTCATGAACCCCAACTTGATCAATTTCCAGATTTTCCTTCTCGGATAGAGCAGTTTTGTGAGATTTGGAATCGTGGTGTTTGCCTAGTTCTTGATGTTCTTCCAGAGCCTCCTGGGCCCCAGATACATCCAGACTTATAGGTCTAGATTCATCCAGATTTATGGCCCCAGAAGGTTTATTTTGGTTTGCTGGAGGCTTCAGCTGTTGATTCTTATGGTCAAAGTTTACACCATTCGACTTGGCAAAAAGGACTGCCAAATCATCGAAGTTGACCTTATTCTCTAGGTCGTTGATACCAGTTTCTTCGATCTGCCACACCGACTTTTTTGTTGCAGAATTAAAATAGAAGTGCTGGGCCCCTTTCAGAATGACAATATACCACAGGGTCTCCGCAATGGGGTACACGAAGTGAGGCAGTAGCATTGAAAGCGATGCAAACCATGCCCCGATGCGGAAGTTGGTCTCAGTGAGTCGCGCAGTTGCCATGCCGCATCTCCACTCCACGAATACTCCTTAATAGGCAAGAAGCAAATGACGCACGTAACAGCAAAGCAGAAACTAAAATATGCTTGCTCCTTTTTGCTAGAGAAATTCAAGAGCAATAAGACGATTTCAGTATACAAAACTATAAAAGGTTGTTGAGCAAATCAAATTTGTTGAATACACAATGATAAAATCCACAGTGTGCAATAGTGCTACAGTATAGCATATATGAGAGATTCAATTTAGTAGTGATTTGGAGTTATGAGAAATCATCTTTCACACTCAAGCTCTAAGTTCCGTGCGGTTTCAATGCGGGGCCGCCAGCGACCACAGAGAATGGAAAGACCGTGCGGCTTTTTAACTCACCAAAGTGTTGACGGACATTTTAACATCGCGTACATCAGAGAGAGACAGGTTCAGGGACAGGTTCAGGTCGTCGGATTCGGGGCCCTCTTGCTCCCTTTCCTTGGCGTCGTCTTGCGACTTCTTGTACAGCTTGCGGATGCGGGAAATGGCCACTTCAGAGCCTTTATGTAGACTCTTTGCATGCCGTAGAAGTAAGTCTCTCCGCGAAAAGGGCCGCGAGCATATCCCACACACGAAAGGCTTGGACTTGGTGTGGGTCAGAGTGATGTGCCTGCTCAAATGTTCTTCTCGAGTAAAAGCTCTTTCGCAATGCGTGCAGTTATAGATGCGGGAGTTTCCCGTGGCTGTCTTGGTGCCGTATGTGCCATTGCTATTGATGGAGTTATTGTAGTAGGTATCTCGTACTTCTGACATGATCTGCACGAAATCCGTATTTAAGTTGTTGACTGTGAAACCACGTTGGAACTCCATGAATCTGGATGAACGGCTGTCAAATCTGGGTGGGCCACGAACAATCGATATAGATACGTGCTAGAATGACGAAAGTAACGGGTCTGTATCATTCGTTCTCGATACTACCAGTGACTGCTTAGACAGAAGCAGCAAAGCAACAAAAAGACGGCAAAAGACAGCAAAACACAACAAAAGGCAATGGAGAGACAGAGAAACTCGGAATCAGAAATGAAGGGATCTGCAACAAAAATAAATAGATGGACAGCGTTAGGTACTTGGTTGAACAATGACTATGAACGCAGCTCAGACTTAGTCAAGTCTCCAGTCCAAGTTGGTTGCGAAGGACGATTCAACGAGTACAATCGCTGAAGAGAGGGTTCAGGCTTGAGAAGAAAAAAGTACACTAGACGAAAGAAAGTATGAGCTATCCAGTCCGAGATCGCAGGGCGTTGAGGTTATAATTAATGGACGTCGCCATTTCCTACGCCGTGAGAATTCCCCGCAGTGCACTCAAAATTTCTATAACGGGTACTCAACTTCTGAGGTGGGGAGCCTCCTAGATGGACGTAGACCGACACTTTCTGTGTGCACTACACTCCGATACTCGAGTCGGGCAGACTGCATGCCATCATCTCCGATTTTCAGTGTCCTGCCGTGCTTGCTTATATGCACGGTATTTTTAGCACCCAAAAAATTCTTCAAATTTCTAGGTGTGTCCACCCACATTCCGTGCCACCAATTCGATGCTTGCTTCCTGTTCCCCCCTCTCGGACTTGTGACTTTTCGCCGACATGCCGCTAAAACTACCATAAAGAGCATGGGGAACACCCGGCCTTATGAGTCTCGAGAAGAATGTCCAATGTGGGGTTGCGAGACGAGTTTCAACCTATATGCAAGATTTTTGGGTAAAGCCCCTAATTCTTGAAGGGCCCGGGTGTGGCTTGCATGGCAAAATATTAGAGGTCTGCGAGTCTCACTTCATATCTGCAGATCTACTTGCGGAAAAACGGAGAATACATATTCCAGATCCGGTTGATGATGCCTCTCAAGTCTCCTGTATCACTCGAGTTCGTCAAGGCAAGCTGATCCATGTCGTGCGAGAATTCTTCTTGGAGCTTTTTTGGAATGACTTCTTTGGAGAGAAGCGAGAGATTCACAATTTCCACAAACAACTTTCCGTCTCTGATAAGCTTGGGTTCACCTCCCTCTTTATTTGCTAGCTTTTCAATTTGATTCATGCTCTTCAAGCAATCGAAGCGACGGTCCACCAAACTGTGAGACAATGTGGGGTCTTTTCTGAGGGCATTGTTGACCTGATACAAAATGAAAAGGGAAGGCGAGATCGATAATACCCCAAACAATAACTGTTGCAGTTTGAGTAACTTATCAATTCCATTGATGGCGAGACCTCCGTCCACCTTTGTTTTCTGCACTTGTATGAGTATGGAGCGAATCAACAGACCCTTGATTATTGATTTGTAAGGAGACCGGATCTCGTTCTCATACTGAGACATCATCATGGTAAGGTCTCCTTGGGCCACTGCAGAGTGTATATCTGCAGGCGACACTTCCACATGGGTATCCTTCAAGTAGTCAGTGACCATGCGCTCAAGGGAGTCCAAATCGGATTTAAGAGATTCTTTGGAGGTGATGGTCATGGTATCGTCGTTTCTCAAAATGTTCAACATGTCAGTGACTGGCTTGACGATCCAGTTGTTCCAGAAACCTATCAAAGTATCGAGGAAATTGTGCTTGAACCACTCAAGTATTTCGAACCGGTTTTTCCAGATGCTGGAGGTCGTGGAAGGTCCATAGTTGATGGTCACAAAAATGAGAGGCCAGTACCTTGCCAAGAGACCCGGAGGTGCCGTGGACTTCAAGCCCAGAGTGTCATGAATAATTCCTTCCACACTTTGAATCAACGAAGACACATTAGTACCTGCATCAGGCAAAATTGCTGAGATGGCAGTAGTGTTAACCGGCAAGTTGTTCAAGATGGTACCCAATAACTTATATTTTTCGTCCAATTGATCATTCACACATTTGATTTTTCCCTTGATCTCCAGGTCAAACACACTGAATAGCAACTTGATAGGGGCGATCCTGGATTGTTTCATGATGAAGTTGACATTTAGTCTTCCGAGGGAATTAGCAAGCAGTTTTTTCACAGAGTCAAGAAGAGAGACAAAAGTCTGGACAATAGATTGAGATTCTGCCCGTGATGAAAATTCCCTCCTGTTGTAAGCTTCCCCAACAATTCTGTATATCCTCTCAGGGAGCGTTTGCACGCCGTACAAGGCCTTAGAGTAGTTGGAGAGCTTCAAGTCTATCCAGTAGCTCAATTGATTCTTAGACACCACTGTCTGGTAGATGATATTATTGGCTAAATGATACACCAACAATAAGGTGGAGTACTCGTCAATAATAGAAATCATTTGCTTATCAGTATCAGTCTGGGCAGGTAAGCCCTTCAACCTGGTCTGGTATTTTTTCAAGGTGGCCAAGCTGACATCGGGAACAGCGGCCAATTTGGAGTCACTGATTTTGAGATCGTAGTAGAAATCCGTGAAAACTCCTTCTATGGCCGATTGGCTGGGGGTACGTGAGGATAGGTCAATGGTAGCATGGTATATATCGACCAAGTACTGGTTCGTTCTGTCGTTCAATTTCTTCAACTGCTCAAGGATTTTGGCGGAGATCGTGTTATTGGAGCGAATCTGACTTCTTATCAGACTGGGCAAGATGCCGGGCCTGAAGAAGTCCATGGTGGGGATTATGAATGGGTGGGTTGCTCCGGCGCGGTATATAGGTGCGCATATATTAAGTCCCCAGTCTCTCTCAGTGTAAGCCTCACTCAGTCTCACAAACCTACAAGTAATATTGAATCTCACTAGCTAGAGTAAAATCATTATTCCTGTCTACAGTAAGATCACAATTTCTGCCAGTAAACCCAGAAGGTCTTTGTCTACAGTACGATCTCAGAATGTGCACTATCCCCGATCCAGTCTGTAATTTAAGATATCATTTCTCGATGATCCTATATTTCTTGAAATGGCTCACAGTGTGCTCTAAACGACTGCACGCTGCAACCACTATTTATCAGCGACGATACTCCACCTACTCTTCGTCCGTCTTCTCCAAAACACCCAGGCTTTTAATCAATTCATCCACATCCACGTCGTTCCAGATCTTGCGGAGCACACCATCCTTGCCCATGCTCAAGGTGGCAAACTCCAACTTCTCGCTATTCAAGTTGCTGCTGTCAACGGTCTTCGAAAGCACCTTGATGGCCAACTCACAGGCCTCCTTCAATTGCATGTTGTCTTTGTAATCCTTCTTAAGCAATGTCTGCGCAGCAGAGTTGTTGGCTCCAATCGATGTGGCCTTCCACCCACTGTAATTGCCCGAAGGGTTGGACGTGTACAATTGGAATTGGTAGCGGTTGTCATGTCCCGCATAGATGAAACTGACTCCAAAAGGACGCAAGCCGCCATGCTGCGTGTAGCCCTGTTTGATGTCACACAAGTTCTTTATAAGAAGCTCACAGGGGATCTCCTCGTTATATGTCTTCAAATACCGCTGAGCTGACACACGTGCACTGTTGACAAGGATAGAAGCATCTGCTGTCATACCGGCCACAGCACACATCATTTTGTCGTTCAAGAAGTAAAGTTTCTCCGCCGATCCGTCGTTGTCTAGTAACTTGGACGTGACTTTCTTCTCACACGCCAAGACCACGCCATCCTCGGCCAAGATACCGATGGCCGTGCCGGCGTTGGAGATGGCTTCCTGTGCGTACTCCACTTGATAGAGTCTCCCCTCGGGGGAGAAAATTGTGGTTCTGGAGTCGTATCTTCTGGACATGTGAGTATGGTGGTGTTGGTATGCCTGCCCAAGGTTTTTTCTCAAGCCTAGTGGCGACAGCCTGCACACTGCCACATATCGAAACATATAAACACCACTGACGGCCATATTGGTTGGGACTATCCAAAGGATAATAAGAGAAATTAGAAAGAATACTGGTAGAGCTATAGAAGTGGAAGTATAGAGGACGGAAGGGTTCATAAATGCAGCACGTGACTATACACGTGACACAACCACCTCTTAGCGAGCCCTTTTGCATTGTCTAACTAGCCATGCTATACTTCGTCTCCTCCAAAAATATTCCCCTTGGCTACGTGACACCTCCCTTCCCGTCTCTTTACTGGCCCACAGGAGGAACCAAAGCTAAGTTCCTGAGCTCCTACCTATACTACTCGCATGATATCTGGACATTCACGGTGTACTGGTCCATCATCTTCTTTTCGTTGGCTTACACCATCGTGGCCGTGGCTTCGGCTTCAAACATGATCATCCAAAGACTAAGGCTTAATAAAATGCTCCGCAAGGGCTCGCCACCCATAGGCTTCAAACCAATCATCGTGGCCGTAGTGTACCTTCTTTTAGGTGGTGCACAGGGCTTAATTAGTGGGGCTGTGGTGGGACTCGTGCTACTGGCTCTTTATAGGGCAAGCTCTCTAAGTATGACCACATGGACACCTATGAGCTGGGGAGTGGCCACTATACTCTACCACATATGCTCCAGCTACAGTACCAGTCTGTTGTTGATATGATCGCAGGCGGTCAGAACTACCAAGGCAGAAGTGAAGAGTGTAACGTAGTGGGATAAGGAGACAACTCAAAAGATTATTACAGGAACCTAACAAATATTTAAATCAACTCGGGATGAGCAGTGGATGATCAAGATAAAGTCTACTGATCAATGGATTAATACAGATGGCAGGAAGGAATGAGCGTAGTAGCGTAGTAGTGTAGTGGAATATAGTCCTATGTTAATAGGAGTAGTGATTTCACTCGGGTAGATCTAGATGAGTGGACCTAAATAAGTATGGCTCTCCAAGAAATTTGGATTATAGTTCTAGTGCTAAAGCTTTTACACTATTTAAGTAGTACCAGGCGTCCCACCAGGAACCAACAAGCAGAGCAGCTACTTAGTACTACAGGCTCAAGAATCTAACCATAGAGCTCATTACATGAAATAAAAAAAAGTACTAATATATAGCAATACACTTTTTCCTTGAACCATATACCTTCCATATACAAATCTATGCGCTCATTATACAAACCTGATCTCTTGTACGAACCTACACTTCATGTCCTGTCAGCTAATACTGAGCACAGCAGAAACTAGTCTGGTACTAAGGTTCCCACACCACCTATCTCATATAATTTATAAATATAAAAAACTTTTTAGATAGAAAGTTTTTCTCTTGGGCTATACAAAACCATCAGTAGAAATAATCTTCTCTGCTAGTTTCTGCCGTAGAGCTTAGTTATGGTTGATAGGCTTACTGGTCCAGATAAGAGTAGACTGCGAAAGAAAGGCAGAGGCTGTACATGTGGGGCCGCGCCATGAGTGGAAACACACCCAAGAGCTCCCATTCTTTCACCAGAACTCAGTCAAACTCCTCTAATCAAGGACGGCTCCAGTCAAAACAACAAGGATGAGCAGCACAGAGCCCCTGCCGAAGCTCGAGGATTTCGACTTCATCGAGATCCATTCGCTCTCCCATAAGTTTAGCCATCCACATACCCCAGATTCCGACAAGCTGGTTCTTGCAGAAAAAGCTCTACATTTGATGGACAAATACCAGGCGCTTCATCCTTGCCACCAGCAAATGTGCACTTTCCTTCAGTCCATAAACAGTGATCAAATCTCCCATTTCGGAGAGGAGTGGATCATTGTCATTAAAGACCATACCACAACTTCAAATCTTAGCAACGAAGATACGATGTTTAGTGGCAATAAGGAGAAAATCCTTCTAAACATTGTGCCGCTACTAAAGAGCCTGTTTGTTCGTGCGGATTTCCATATGCTAGAATACTACCTCAACAAGTTGAACCTCTCGACGCAGTTCCCAAGCAATGTGTACGACGACGGCTCGTTTGCCAAGAACCGCTACTTTGAATTTGCCTTCTACCAAATTCTCTGCGTTCTCTTTGGTCAATTCTGGTTCCACGATCTCAATGTTGGTGAGAACCCAGATACTCATGATAGTGCCAATTCAACCAGCGACACTCTCGACTGGACGGTGATTGAAAAGAAGGCCGATTCGTACTTCGCCAACTGCGAGAGTATCCCGGATTTCTCCTTGGAAAAATTACCAGAAGGGGCTGAATCTTCCGAGCTCGACTTCTACTGGGCCATTAAATGGTGTTGTGCATTTATTAAGTTCAAAGAAAATCGATTCAATGAGTTTGTGGAAAGTTTCCAGGCCATCAAACATAACCTTACGGTCCTAGAAAGCTTGAACCTCCACTCAGAGGCCCTTGTTTTCTATGCCATAGCTTGCATAGCCACACGGCCATTTAAAGACTTGACCTTCAGCTCTGAAGACGACTTGGTGGACTTCTATACGTCAAGCTCGCTAATCACCACCAAAATATACCAACTTTTGGACCAGTTGCTGGTGGCGAACTTTGTTGAAGCCAAGAACCTATTCAAGACAGACGGTTACTTGCTGACTCTCGACTCATCCATTGAATATGCGCTCCCGGCCAAGACAGTGGGAACGTTCTGGGACGCTTTAGAGGTGATCATAGACCTGAAGGTCTTTCTCATGATAATGTCCATGACCAAGTACATTCCGCGGGCCAAGATGCTTGAGAAGATGGGGTATGCTGAAGCGGAACAAACTGTCAAGGATTCTGTATCGAACAATATGGTGCTCCTCATATCTGTCCTAAGTCTTGGCAAAGCAAATGTATATTATCACCAGGAGGACGATCGTTTTTGCAATCTTCCAATTGAAAATGGAGCCCAAGTGCTAGATCTACAGGAGCAGTTGGCAAAGGTCGACCATACCATTAAAGCGGAGGCCATTGCAACGCAGATGCGGGGTCTTCTAGTTTCCAACTTCTTCAAGGACTTGAAAGACTCTCAGGACTGAGATAAAGGTTGCGCCATATAGTACCTGCACGCGAGCTTCATGGCCTGAAGCCGCCCACTCATAGGTTCAAACTTGACCCCAGCAACATCAAGGTCAGTGGGCTCTCCCGAGAGTAGTTTCGATATAAGGAAGCACGTGATCATGATAAGAAACACACCACAGTCATCGAAGTTGTCCTGTTGGTCACAGGTCTTCTTGACAATCAGCAATTTTGTGGTGGACTTGAACAAGATTTTAGTTATGCGAGACGCTAGTTTCTTAAGAAGATTATCGCTTTCGGGATCAGCATCGAAGGCCATGGAATCATACACAAAGAGCTTTTTTTCAGCGATACTCAAGATGCAAAGAGCCCAGTGGTCGCCGTTATTTGCATCCTCCAAATCAACATAGTCGCAGTCCTCCATGAAATTGAAAGGAATAAACACTAGTTTCAGTTTGCGCAAGTCGTCCATGGGAACCATTTCCTTAAGGTCCTCTTCCACTGGGTAGTGCATCAATAGCTGGACAACCGAAGGGTACAAGAGGTGGATGTGGTGGGCGAAGTTGGAAGGTTTAAGAAAGAGCTCCTGCACAAGCTCATATATGAACGAGATGTTGTTGTCATTGAGCCATTCTCCTGGAACAAGGTGGCTAGCGTCGGATTTATAGAATGCAATCAGTTTGAACTGGAATAATTTCACATCGGACCCCAGTGTTTTGTCTTTTATTTTTTTGTAGAGCACCTTGAGTTCTTTCAGAGCCACGTACGGATTATAACCTGTGCCATTGTAGTCGGTGCCAGCCAGGCCAGTTCGCTTCGCAAGCACCTTGCTCTCCCGCTTGGCTTCTTTAATGGCCTTTTTGGCTTCCCGTTTCTCCTTCCTGCTCTGAGGAGGGGTCTTGGGGGCTTCACAATTGGTGTCTTGGGTCTCAGAGGGTTCGGCTTCGGGAAGATGTGCGGCCCAATCGAGCAGTTCTAGCCCATCGGTGATAACTTGCTCTTTGGAAGCCTTGCACTTTTCTGCAGTGAATACAAGCCCCTTATAAGTATCCCACACATACAGCATAGTCTCTGCTCTAGGTCAGTGCAGTGTAGTGTAGTACGACATCTTTCCATGCAAGATGGCTAGTAGCGCGACAGAGGTGCATCATACCGAGACTTCAACTTCAGGTACTCAGGCTCTTCAACCACTCAGTACTTCCAATCATCAAGTACTTCTCAAGACCTGGCAGTAACTTATTTCTGCTAATGTCTTTCTGCTTAAAGCCTGCTCTAGCATGCAAGCGGTGGTCGTCAAGTCTAGCCTCTCGACCGGCCCTCAGGGTGCCTTACAAAACAGGGCAGCCGATGCACGAGACCAGAACACATATGATACCCAAAGCAGGGGAATTGACGCCCGGGATTTCTGCATTGGAGTACTACAATCGGCGGCTAGCATTGAGCAAAGAAATGCCGGCACGGTCCGTGGCCATTCTTCCCGGAAACCGCGTTCTACATAGCTCAGGAAGTGTCTTCTACGACTTTCAACAGGACAATAACTTGTACTACTTGACCGGGTGGCTTGGCCCCGAGTCCGTGGCTCTTATAGAGAAAGTCGCCGATAACGGCACTGATGGCGATGTGGTGTTGCACATATTGTGCCAGCCAAAGAATGCCTCCACGGACCTATGGGAAGGTGACAAAAACGGGCTCGAGGGAGCGTACGACTTCTTCAATGCCGATCACGTCGAGAGTATCAATAGAATAGATTCTTATGTGCAAAGGGTCGTCAATAGAAACGATGTGGTCTTTTATGATGGTGGAGTATCTGAGAGCAGCACCAAGTTCTCCCAGTTCTTCAGTCTCCCGAGCCCTTTGCCCTACACCTCCACGATTTCCGACCTCTTGAAGAGATCCAGGAAAACTGTACGTGCTCTTAAACCGATTTTAGAGCAGCAGCGTCTGGTCAAGTCGGAAGCAGAAATAAAGGTCATGCACAAGGCGGCTCAGATCTCCAGCAGAGCCATCAATTGCGCCATGGCCAAGGTGGGTTCAGATGCACCTTTCAAAACAGAGAAAACCCTCGCCAAGTACCTAGAGTATGCCTTTGTTCGAGGTGGCTGCGATAAGCAAGCCTACATTCCTGTGATTGCCAGTGGAGAAAATGCCTTGACCATCCACTATACGCGAAATGATGATTTGTTGTATGAGGACGAGTTGGTGTTCATAGATGCCGGAGGCAAATTAGGAGGCTACTGTGCAGACATTTCACGTGCTTGGCCCAACCACGCTCGAGGATTCTCCGATGCCCAGAAAGATATCTACAATGTGGTTTTAGCTGCAAACAAGGCCTGTATAGATCGCTGCTCCGAGGCCGATGCTATGTCATTACAAGACCTCCACAATTTGGCAGTGGTGACCATGACCCAAGGATTAAGGAGCTTACCAGGATTCTCTTCGCTCACCAAAGCAGAGGTTTCTCGCGACTTGTTTCCTCATTACATTGGTCACCATTTGGGGCTTGATTTACACGATGTGCCCAGCGTATCGAGACATGCCAATTTGAAAAAAGGAAATGTGGTGACGATTGAGCCGGGATTATATATTCCGTTCAACGATAAGTGGCCTCGGCATTTCCAGGGCATTGGGGTCCGTGTGGAAGACGATATTGCCTTTGGCAAAACCCAGCAGGACACGAAAAACCTTACCAGCTTATGTGTGAAGGAGATCCAGGACATAGAGGCATTGATCACCGGAGGAAGGGTGACAACGCCAGGGGCCTACGATGAGTTGGTCGATATCGATATTTAGTCATTATTCATCCACTTATTTACACGGTCTCAAGCTCAACGGCCCACGTTCAACAACAAATTGTTGTTCTTGCCCTCTTCACCAGCCTTGCCGGATGGCAAATAAGACACGTTGGGCGACAGGGCCAACGTCTGGGCAATGTCCTTGGAGGCTTCCAATCTTCTGATCTTCAACAATCCGTCACCAGCCTTGGCCAAAGCCTTGGACACGGTCTCGGCTGCGTCGGCCTCACCCTCTGCGCGGATCACTGCAGCCTTTCTCTCCTGCTCTGCGCGGTCAACCAAGTACTTGGCTCTCTCTGCATCCTGCTGAGCAATCTGCTTCTGCTCCACGGCCTTGGTGAACTCCGTGCCGAAAGCCATGTGTGTGATGGAAACGTCCTCCAAACGTATGTTGAACTCGTTGGCTCTTCTGGAGAGCTCCTGGCGGATCCGAGCGGACACAACCTCCCTCTGCGTAATAAGTTCGGCGGCGTCGAATTGCGCAACGCAACTTTTCAATACCTCGTTTCCAATGGCGGGCAACACCCTCTCATCGTAATCCATACCGAGCGTCTGGTAAATTGTAGGCAACTTCAACACCTCTGGTCTGTGCAACACCCTCAAGGTTAAGGACACATTCTGCAAATCCTTGGATCCGGTGGTGGTCGCAATTGTCTTTGGCTTGGTCCGTACATCAAAAATGATGGCTTTCTGCAACCATGGGATCACGAAATGAGTACCTTCGCCAATGACGTTGGGCTGCACACCGTTCAACCGGTCGAAAATGACGGCTCTTTTTCCGCCCTCCACGTCATAGATGGCCGATTGGCCGAGGGTGATGGCAATACCCATTGGGATTGCAATACGGGAGATAATGTCTGCAGGTTTGAAAGGCATGAGGGTAGTGGTGGTTGGTCTTTGATAGTGCGGTAGGAGGACCTTTGAGGTTAGGTGGGGGAGGCAAACTTTGCTGGTGTACGGATGTGCGCGTGGCACTTTAGGCTACTTATACTATTTAAACGAGTATTATTAGAAATAGCTAAATGTTTTATTTCTCCCTCTGTGAAGTGAAGTAGCGGTGCTAGTGAATTTCACTTGGCCACTATTGCCTATGAAGTAAAATCGCTTCCATAGGCGTCTAGTTGTTGGTTCCAGGACTGACGCTCAGCCTTTCTTCTATTATACATCGAGATTGAACCTCGTAGGCAATGGGTCCGCTACTCAATGAAGTAGACCAAAGTCCATGCCGCGCCGGCGGCAACAGACCCGATAATGACCATTTGGAAACCTTCGGTGACCTTCTTAAACGTTCCACAGTCATCACCCAAGGAAACAGAAGTCTTGACGAAGCCAAAAACAAACAATGTGAGGATCATAACGAGGACAGAAATGATGAGACCTGTTTTCACAACATCACAGAAAAAGTATGGGAGTAGAGGGATGAAGCCTCCGAGGAAGTAGCCTGAGCCGATAGTTAAGGCCGAGGTCAATTCTCTTCCCTCAGCAGGTTCTTCCAAGCCCTTTCCAAAACGGATGACAAAGTCAATGAGTTCCTTTGGAGACGAGTCCAAGTCTCTCAAGAAAGAAGCGATTGTTTCTTCGCTGGCGCCCAATTCAAACATGATCTCGGCGGCCTCCTGGTTGATGGTCTCAGGTTTCTTGAAGAATTGCAACTTTTCCTTCTTGACTTCACTCTTGTAGTAGTCCATTTCACTCTTGGCAGCCAAGTAGCCTCCCAAGCCCATAGAAATGGCACCGGAGACCAATTCGGCCATACCACCGGTGATGACAAGCTTAGACGAGCCCAAGGAGGACAAGCCCGCGGTCAATGCAAATGGAACGGTCAATCCATCGGAAAGACCAATGATGATGTCACTCATAACACGAGGATCGAAGGAGTTGATGAACCCAGTGGCCTCGTCGTCGTCAGAGGACTCGCTGTTACCAGCGTTCTTCACAGCACTGAGAATGGCTTCTTCGGAAGCTGCTTCTCGTGCTCTGTCGGAACCTTGCTCCGTAGATCCGTAAGGAATCTGATTGTTTTCGATTAAGCGTTCTGCACGTCTCAATTCCTCATCCTCTGCAGAAGGTTGGAGGAACTTGGCAATCGCATTCTTGATGGTTACCAACATTGTGTAATGAATACTTTGAGGGTGTTTGAATGTATTTAAGGATTCAGATGCTCGGGTGTTTCACTGTTTGGGTGTTTCAGTGTTGTGTGTTTGTGGAATGAGAGGCTAGTCCATGCAATGGGGGCTGGGTGTTCGTGAGGGAGTAGGAAAAACTCGATTGCTGTAGTGTCTAGACTAATCCGAGTCGGGAATTCAAGGAAGGTCCAGCAAAACTCTAAGTGGTTAAAAAGCAAAAAGTGCTGAGAGTGGAAAGATGCTGTAGTTTCTGGGAGAAAGAAAAGAAGACTAAGGATGAACTTTCACAGCCGCGAGCTTTTAACTGATGCATCTCAATCATATCAGTAAAAATGGAGGCGATTGTTCCAGGCGCGCAATACGCGCCTGCACATAACAGACCGGCTTACATATACTCGTGTTATGATTGGCCCGCACCGTTGAGTTTTAGCGACTTCACCACCTTACGTGACAGACCTTAATTTGAGATGCGCATCTGCTGCCTCCGACTGAAAAACTAAGATTAGTCTAACGTTTATTGGATGCGGAGAAGGTAAAAAAAAAAGTCCCCTCAAATACGTCGAAAAAACATTTTCTATTGTCTTCGGCGATTTGTCTGTATACAATGGCATTTCGAGGCCATCAAAATAATATTTGAATAGGACCTTTAATTTTGGCCACTGATACACCCCGGTAAAAAGGCTTATGGCAGACAACCAGGTCATTCATTGTGAAGATGTTATACCTTCAACACATCCTTTGCAGAGCACGAATGTCTCGCTTCAACACATCCACACTTTTCACTCCTGTAATGCTGTCCACTCTAGTCATTATATATAAAGCTGTAGCATTTGCACCGTTATTACTCGTGACCTTTAATTTCCCATTTGGAGTGGTTATAGTGGTTATTCTAAAGATTATTCTGCCTGTACTCCAAGATCTGGCTCACAATGTCAATCACACATTCTTCCAAGGAAACAAAGTCAAGCCTCAAAATCTCTCGAGTAGCTTTATTACTGGTGGCAGCCAAGGTACTGATATCGGTAGGACCCGAGCCTGGGGTTCCCTTTGGACACTGGAGGTCAGGGAACTTGGCATTGATCACATCGAGGATCATTTGCAAACTGAACTTGCCATTGGTCATGTACAAGCGTTTTTCTGTTGTATCGTTCTTTTCAAACGCTGCCAAATGGGCCAATGCAACATCCCTAACATCCACGTACCCACCTTTATCGTTTTCGAAGCTCTCGCCAGTCTTTAACTTGATCAACCCATTCACCATTTCATTGGACGTGTTGAGTTTGTCCGAGACTTCATTGGCAAATGCCTGGGGGCCAAACACGTAGACCGGGTTCACTGTAGATAATGTGGGGAACTTGGGGTTGCTTTTATAGTAGTCCCAGGCCAATTTTTCCGCAAAAGACTTGGCCCCATAGTAAGCATTGATAGGGTCTTTAATTGCATCCTCGTAGGAGATGTTATTCCAGGAAGTTTCATCGAAAGAAAGGGAGGCGTTCTGCTCGTCCACGGCCGAGTAAATGGCTGCGTCACTAGAGGTGATCACCAATCGTTTCAACGATGTGTTGCCCTTTTCCACCTGTTTCTTAATTGAATCCAAAACACTCTTGGTTCCATTGATCGCAGGAAGAATAAGGTCTTTCTCTGGGTCCGTGGTATCGTAGAAGTACGGTGAGGCTGTGTGGAGAACAATAGATATATCGTGATACGTCTCGAAAACCGGATCGAAGGCACCTGGAGTAGAAATATCGGGCACAATGACATACTCAAAGAGTCCGTAGTTGACAGTGTCCAAGTTTTTTTTGAGTTTCTCTCCTTTTTGAGCCGCACGAACGGTCCCCACTACCGAGTAGTGCTTCGAGACAAGAAGTTTGACAATGTGCTGAGCAATGAAACCCGATGCTCCAGTCACAAGAATCCGCGTCATGGTCTATGATCTTTTCCAGTTATTGAAATACTTAAAGGAGCTATTTACACCTTGATATGTCGGTCCAGGGATCAATGTAGATAAGGCGCACTGCTCGATACTATTGTCGATAAGGCGAGTGTGTGCCGGATCGCGTCAATTTTCTCCAAATAGGGTGTATACCCAGGGCAATAAGGGCCATGGAAAAAAAAAACAAAAACAAAAAACACTGTCACACTTTGTTACATCATTTCTGATACCGATTAGGTCATTTCATTTTGATACCCAGTAAATCTTCAAAAATGACTGGTCGTATTTTAATCGTGTCTTTTCCGAATTCCGGTGTGGCTTTTCTGGGTAAGTTTTCCGCTTCCCTGTGCAAATAGTTAGTTCTTTGATGCAGGTCTTAGGTGAGGGTATGGATGCTAGCCTATTGAGAGAGTGAGTTTGCAGTGACTAATAAATGCGCATGCACCTTCCCAAAGGGGAGCGACAACCCCACCATCGCTGCGATTATAAACCCAATTCCACGCTGTGGCAGCTAACTCCAAACAACCCAAGTCTTTGTTTCAGACATTGTCAGTTTCACTCTTTCTAAGACATTTTTGCCTTTATACCATGTATATTCCAAAGAAATACGAGGTGGAGTCCTGGGACGCGAGAGAGGAGATCATCCACACTTACCCTTTGGGCACCGTGGTGACTACCGATCAGGACGGCCTGATCATTGCAAACCACATTCCCTTCTATTTGCACACAGATAAGGACACGGGAAAGAAGTACTTACACGCGCACATCGCGAAGCAAAACCACCAGATCCCTTCATTGACCCAGAACGACCGTGTGTTGGTGATCTTTCAATCGCATGACTCTTACATTTCGCCCTCTTACTACCCGGAAAAGAAGGTCACCCATAAGTTTGTGCCCACGTGGGACTTTGCCGCTCTCCACGTGTATGGAAAGCTGCAGATTATTAATGACCATGACTTTGTTCGTACGCAATTGAACAATTTGACCGACCAGCAGGAGAATTCCAGGGCGTGCCCATGGAAAGTTTCAGATGCACCTGAGAATTATGTGAATTTGATGCAAAAGGCCATCACAGGCCTCAAAATCGAGATTGACCAATCTCTGTGCAAGTTCAAGTTCGAACAGAAGATGTCAGCAGAAAACTGTGCTGGCGTGGTGGAAGGATTGGCCGAGGATGGAAAGCCAGAGGTGTCCGAGTTTGTGAGGAGGTGTAACTCCTAGTCCATTGTCCAATTCAAGTTTTCCATATTAATGTTAGTGATCTAGTCTCTTCCTTGTGAGAGAAGTTCCAGAAAGGCCCTAGTAAGGTGCAAAGCGATTGGGCGTGCCTCTCATACCTCCTCTTCCTCTCATGGGGCCCCGGAACATTCCCCTTCCCCTTCCCCTCATCATTCCTCTCAACACTCTTCCACGACCTCTACCTCTGAGGGAACCACGTTCGGTCATGGACATGCCAGGGACATTAGTTCTCTTAAGGGAGACCTTCAACTCTCGATCTCTCAAAAGAGTTCCGTCGAAATTGGCAATTGCCAGTTGGGCACTCTCTGGCGAGACGAACTCCAAATACGCAAAGCCCTTTGGGGCTCCTGTCGCTTTATTCTTCATAATGTTGACTCTCTCAATGGCTCCACTCGCACTGAAAAGCTCCTGCAACTCCTGCTCCGTAGTGTCATAGTCAACATTACCGATGTAGATCGACTTGTTACCTGGAACTTCAGCGGTTGAGGCCTCTCCTGGGAGTTCTTCATGATTGACTTGCTGCTCCAGTAGATCGTTGAGCTGCTGATGGATTTCACTGGTCCGCGTGGTCTCCGTTTGGTTATCCAGCTGGGGATTCTGGAAACCACCATTATAGCTTTGTTGAGGATGGTCACTCATTTCTTCGCCAGAGTCCATTGGTGCATCATAGCCTGGTGACTGTTGCTGTTGCTCTGGGTAACTGTTCTGAACGTTCAATGGGACACTATCAGACATTGGAGTATGGGATTAAGTTATATAAGAATTTTTGGACTCTCAATTTATTATGGGCAGTCCCTTTAATTGTAGCTAGCTTGAATTAGGTTTGTGAATTGTTTTTGGTTTGTTGTAGTTTGTTTGTAGTTAGTAGATTGGTACATTATATTATCAGAGGCTACTCTGCGGAATATGGGGTGTGTGCAGGTAGAGCAGAATAGGATCTTTTCAACTGCTAATACATATAACATGCTTTGGTGATATTCTGATGCTCTAATATTTTTATTTAGGTATTTTATCTAGTTCTTATCTTTACCTTCTAGTTGATTTGTTATGAGATGTGTCAGGGAAGGTGCCGGTCACGGTTAATGGTTTTGATAAGACCCAGGCCCTTGATCTTGCGTGGTGCACTGGGTGGAGCCATGGGAGCCATGGACCCGTAATTGGAGTGCATCCTTTCTCCACGTAACGGCAAAAGCTGGTCGCTTTGTTCTCGGAGCATATCGTCGTCAGTTTCATACCCGAAATCATAAGTGCTGGGTGCGAAGTCTTCACTCGATGTCACCCTCATGAAACTTCCCTCCACCGGCTTGAAATTATTCTCCTCGATAGGCTTTTTCTTCGGAGGCTGCGAGAGACATAAGACAACGGTGGTGGCGCAGAATCCAAAGAGAATGATCCCGATCACCACACCTATTCCCACACTGATCCAGCCAATGTGCACGTGGAGAAAGTTGCTCGCAGGATCGAACCAATTCACCTCAATCGGCCTATCGAGGGCGAATATGCAGCTGGTTTTATTTCCTTTCACGTGTGAACAGCCATAGTTAAGAACCTTGACTTGCCTCTTTCTGGCAAATGCCTCGAACGAGTTGAGCGGACTTTCCAACGTGAGGTAAGCCTTTCCTGTGCTCGCGCTGGTGGTGCACCTGAAACGAGCCTTTGCTTTGTTGGTTTGAATTATGTAGCTTGAGTTCAGCGCATCGTCAGGGTGAAGTAAGCATTCCACCAACTTGTGAGCCTCTTCATTAGCCAATGTATGCAGTTGCATGAATTCAGTGAGTCTGCCATAGTCTGCACTTATGTTGAGATTCTGCAACAGCTCTATTGACGGCACAAAAAATGAAGTATTCGACGAGGGCAGAAGATCTAGATACTCGGAAGGATGAACTTTGCGAAGCTCTTTGATGAAATTCAAGAATGAAAATGGACCCTCCACAAAGTCTTGTGCTGCATCCACTAAATCAGCAAGAGGCACGCTTAAATCTTCTGGAAGCAAAACTTTTTCAGTAATGTGGATTACCCCTTGGTCGAATAATATATCCGAATTCAACGGCACGGAAAGTGCTGTGTTATTGACACTGATAATATGGTTACTATCACCACTTTGATAGGTTTCTGACACATTATAGTAGTCTCCACGAAGAGTTTTAACTGTAATACTCAGCTCTTCTTCATTTTCCAATCCAAAATTTGAGTAGATCAAATCCTCAAGAAAAATGCCCCGCACAAGGTTTTCGAACACGGCTTCATTTTTCTCCATATACTTTAAAATTAATCCAAGGCTTTTCCACGATGTGTATCTAGGATTGCTTGGCTGTCTTCCTCCATCCCAAACGGTTTTCCCGCAGGGGAGGAATATCGTGTAGCCTTTGTGGTTATCGTCCAAGTGAAATAGCTTGAACAGATGTAAATATTCCAAAGTTGCTAAACACGAATCCTTGTTGATTATAATGTGGTTCAAGCGGTGTTTGTCAAACTCATCAGATATAAGCTCTCCCATCACCGTTTTAAACGAATTAGGAGAATTAAATTCTGACTCTGTGACATAAATCATATTCAACAAATCTGCTTTCACTGGTGGTCCCGTTTCAAACTTAGTGTTGAAATATACCTTTATTCCATCACTATCAAGTACTCCCGAAACCTTCACCCTGTAGCATGAACCAATTCTCTTCTTCAGGCAAAGTTTTGAGTTTGCCATTTTGCGGATGATTGGAGTTTCCTGTGAGAGCTCATTTTCAAAGTCAATGGCCCCAGACAAAAACCTATAGTGCATATTTTGTCTGCTACTGAAAGATTCGGTGCCAATCAGATCATCTTCTGGTATCATAAGTTCAGACAGAGTTTCAGAATGATGTGCGACGAACTCATCATCTTTAAAGTCGTCTCTGTCCAGGAAATCCACCAAGATTGTCTGATTTGTTGCCTCGTTTCCGATGAGATCTCCCAATCTTCTGAAGTGTAACTCTTCCACGAGATGAGAGAAATGCATAGCATAAAGAGCTTTTCTTGTGAAAATTGGAGTTTTCGTGACATTCAACGCGACAAAAAAGTTTCCAGGCTGGGATTCGTGAAAAGTCTCATTGGTGCTTAGCATCGTATTGTCAAACAAATGCACGACACCATCATTTAGTGTTAATGATGTGGACCCAGGACGGCTGTGTAATTCCTTGTTGATAGTTAGAGTATCACTCGAGGAGTCAAACTGAAAAAGGTACGAGTTACCGCCACCAAGGATCCCATGGGTTGAGTTTGTTCCATTGATTCCTCCAACAGTAACAGGAATCAAAATGTTCAGAATGAGGGAGAGGATGTCCGACTGCATTTCTCTTACGGCACTTTTGGTGGGGTAAAAGTTGGTGTTATTCAACCCGTAGTCTATAGCAGTGTAGTACTTTCTTTCAAGCTCCAGAAGAGATTGCTGTAGGTAAGAATCAGAGGGGATCAACACCGTGGAAACGTTAGCGAGAAATTGATGGCATGTGGGATGTTCAAAAGCTTTTTTGTTAAGAGCGAACGCCAGACGAAAGATCAGCTTTATTAGAGCAATGGAGTGGCCATTAATATCGCAAGTCTCCGGTCTCATGTCAAGCAAAAAGTCGCAAATCGAAAAGGAGGCTGGAATCAAACGGTCGATCGTTTGAATGAATGAGCGCTGGTGTTTCACATAGTCGTCAGCATCAATAATCTCAGCAAAGTCATTCAAAGTGTACAGTGGAGCATCCAGTTTTCTTTGCAAATTACCTCTGTTCAACGAAACTTTCAAAGGGTACCAGTGCTTTTTCTCTCCGCTTTGTTTCGTCTCGTAAAGCGAGTTTAGAAGCACAGTATCGTTCTGCAAATACGAGACACGAAACCGCTGGTCACTAAAGTACCGCAAGAGGTTTTCGGCGGTATCATTAAGTGCTAAATTGGAGTCGGCGAATGCCAGATTGATGGGTGCAAACACCGTGACGTTTTGCATGGCATTAATAGTGGGAACAAGGCCATGTTTCTGGAGATGTCGGAGGAAGTAGGAGTATTGCACATCACTGGAGAGGAAATCAATGATATTCCCGGGAGGAGCCTTGACTTCCAGAGGTACTGGATTAGCAACTGCCAGTAGACATGTCGGGAGCAAAAAGCACCAGAGAAATAGCGGCTTTAGAAGCATGTGATAAGGGTGTTGCTCCAAGAAGAGTTATGGCCACGAAACGCTCTTGAAACACAGTTCCGCGAGTCTTGAAGTGTTTAAGCTTTCAGCCCAGATTTTCTGGACTTTTGAGAGGATAAATAGAGTTGGGTCCGGTGTGTTTTGGTGTAGAAGCTTCTGTCACTTAAAGCTCTCCTTGTTGCGCGTTCATGCTTGTACCTGCACATAATGGATAGCAGTCGTAATTTTGTTCCCCATACCTCCAATTATGTTGATGTTTTAGATATTTTATATGCCTCTATAGGTAAAAAAGGGGGCTTTGGAATGCCTACTATCCTCAGTGCTTTTTTATAGAAGGAAGCTACTGTTATATTGTACAGTTCTTTAGGGTCATTATATGCAGACTCAGCTTACAGCATCCAGCAACTCAGATCTTGATACGGATTAGGAAAGAAGAAGGAAGAATGATGACTCCTTTTTTTAAAAAAATGTAGCTACAACAATGGTAACTGGTATATATGGACGCTTCTATGCATCTCTCACATAAACCTGCAGGACCGTCGAACGAAGGTACAGATATCTCGCATGTTCTACGCCACACTTGACAGTCGTTTATGACCAGTTGAACAAAAGTCAAGTTGGAAGTTGGAGTACAGAAAGGTTTAGAATTTCTTAAATTAGTAACTTGTACACAATGTCAAGTAAGATTTCTATTCATAACACGTCAAGTATATTTAAGTTAGACAGAGACATCTTCAACAGACACAGCCTCAGCCTTCAAGGCCATTTTGTCAGTGGAAGCAACGGCATTAAGACCAGCCTCTTCTCTGAAAGCATGAGTGCTTGGCTCAAAGCCACGACACTTCCAGGCATGTGGAACAACCTCGTACAACTCGTCGACCTGCTCTAAGGTAAGACCCTTGGTCTCGTAGACAAGAGCCCAGGCAAAGAGGAAACACACCAAGTTGCATCCTCCCCAGATGAAAAACACGTTCGAGCCCAAGTTACCCTTGTCCTCGTCCACCATGTATGGAGTAGCGTATGCAATGGCCCAGTTCCACAACCAGTTGGAAGCAGTACAGAGAGCAATGGACTTGGCTCTGGTTCTCAATGGGAAAATTTCTCCACAGACAACCCACGCCGTAGGACCCCAGGTGGCAGCAAAGAATGCAATGAAGATACAAGAGAAAGCAACAAGCACCTTTTGGGCCGAGTCGGATTTGGTGGCCACACCAACAACGGCAATGATGAGCTGCGAGAGCGACATACCAGCTGCGCCAGTCAACAAGATGTTTCTTCTACCCATGAGTTCAACTCCAATAATACCTGGAATGGTGGAGAACACGTTCACAATGTTGGTAGCCAAGGAGGTAGTGAAACCATCAACTCCGGCTCTCTGGAAAAAGGTGGTACCGAAGTAGAAAATGAAGTTAACACCGGTCAACTGCTGGAATGCTTGCATAGCCACACCAGTACTCAATTTCTTCAACTGGTGGTTCTTGCGGGAAATAACTTGAGACCAAGACGACTTTCCGAATTCAGTCTCGTAGAGGTATGCAGCCTTGATGTCCTCCAACTCCTCAACCAAGTCTGGGTGGTCAATGGGGAGCTTTCTCAATCTCGACAAAGAGTTGGCAGCCTGGTCATCTTTTCCTTTGGAAATGTAGAATCTGGGGGTTTCTGGCAAAAAAATCATACCCACACCCAAAAGCAAGCCCCAAATGATTTGAAGACCCAATGGGATTCTGTAGGAAGCAGAGCTGTCAAGGTGCTTAGCACCCTGGTTGAAGCATGCAGCCAAGAAAATACCAATGGTAATGGCCCACTGGTAACAAGCAACGATTGCACCTCTGATCCACTTTGGAAGAGCCTCGGACTGGTACAAAGGAATGGTGGAAGAGATCAATCCAACACCAAAACCGGCAATGACTCTACCACCCAAAAGCAAAGGAATAGAGTGAGAAGCAGTTTGCAAAGCAGCACCAACATTGAAAATGACAAGAGCAGAAATAATAAGACACCAACGTCTACCCAAAGTATCGTTGATCAAAGGAGCCAAAATTGCACCAAAAAAAGTTCCAGCAGACAAGATCGACACAATCAAAGAAGACTCACTAGCAGTGAAAGATTCTTTGTTTGCAGGGAAATGTTTCAAGACGTAAGGCATGGCCATGACACCGGAAATGGTACCAGTGTCGTAACCGAAAAGAATACCACCAAAGGCAGCAAAAGCACCAACGAAGATACCCATAGAGGAAGAGCCAGCTCTTTTCTCCCCAACATTGAGGTATTTGGCAATGAGACGGTTGTCTTCCAAACCCATGATTAATAATTGATATAAGAGATGTGTTTTTAAAAAAAGTAATGAAGTAGAGAAATGTGGACAAACCGGCCTTATATTTATAGTTATCGGCTCTGTTACAAGCAATCACTCCCTAAGACTGCCTCGTCGTGTTTACGGTACTAATTCATCCACCGCTGTACACGGAATTATTTACGACGCGTTTTTATGCAGCAGTCCGGAGTGCACAGGAGCTCGTGCGTTAGGTGTTTTCATTGGCTCTTATCCATTTAATTTATCCAGAGTACTGCAGATATGCAAATACCTCCTGCAACCTAATCCTTTCCCCAGCGATCGGCAAGTCCTATACAGGCGCTACCTCAGGTGCATGACACGTTAGGGGCGCCAAAATTGTTTCTCCACAAAATCGCGCATACCATCTAGCCGTACTCATGCACCCCAAGGCTCGGGGCGTGCCAGACGGTCCCCCTCTCCACAAGCCTCGAAACGGATATTCCCCTGAGAACCCCATGCTTTTGGGATGAGCTCGACGGGAATTAAGTGTACTTCTATGCATGTAATTTTGCCCCACATAAACTTTACGTATATAAGGCTTGCATTATCATTCTTATCAAGTGTTTAGACTTTTCGAATGAGCAAAATTGAATCTCGGCGCAAAAATTATCCGAATGCTGCATAGAACTGTCTGCCGGAGAATAGTTGATCCACATCATGCATAATTTCGAGGCGTGGCGAAATATTGCGCTGCCGACAACCCGCCCCGCGATAGACGAGTTTCTGGCTTAGTAGGCTTCAAGATTGAGTGAGTAGATAATCAGTACAGGCAAATAAACTTTACTGCTACAAAGTCTCGAATTGTTTTTTGACGAACAATAGCGGAAATCCAAAAAAAGAAAGTGTTGACGCATCATGCGTAGCCTTCTCGTTTCAAGGCTACGTGCAGTACAGCGAATTTTTGTGTGTGTTTGGGGGATCATACATTTATTGAGGCGCATTCTTCAGCCTGACTACCCCACTTTCGACTTCTTTACCGCAAGGGGAGCATTACTTTCAAGTACGAGGGGAAGTGTATACCCAAAGGTTTCCCTTCCTTTTTACATGACACATTCTCGGGGTAGAGCCCAACTCCAGTGGGGCGTAATGTTACACTTGCACTATAATGACTAAATGCAACGAACATTCCGTCTCTAAACTGGGCCCAGATAGTTTCTTCTTTTGGTGACTGCATTGTTCGCTGAGATTTGAGACATTCGCAAGGATATGCACGACTAGGCGGATACAATTGCTTAACTAAGGGACTTATTTAGCATGGTAGCCCTAGGGAACGAGAAGGGTCAGTTTAAATAGTTTCACCTCCAGATACTTTGCTTGAAAATACTACAATATGAGTGGCTCTAAATTTACGATCTCGACGCCGGTGTGGTAGGGGATGTGACATTCCGGACTTAATCCTTGTGTCTGTCTCGGAGCAGGACCAGGGCGTTATCTGCAGTATTTATGTACTGTTGGTATGCATATAACACAGCACGCTTGGAGTGCGTCTATTTTACGGAAAATACGACCTCCGAGCGTGCACTCCCTATTCCTGTAGCAACGAATAACGCGGCTGGATTAGGAACCTGGGTACGTGATGCACCCCGTAACGGCGTTTTCCGTCACGAAATTTACGAATTCCCATCTGATACACAGCCCACACAAAAATTTACAGAAAATGTTCCCCTCATAGAAATATCCGAATAGACTCCATTTCTGAAAACTCATCCTCCTTCCACAATTCGTAATGAAGACATAAAAGTGGGGATATTTCCACCCAGGAACCTTATTAGAGCAGTGTCACGTTTCAGCACCTGTGAGAAAAAATAATCCTGGCATATATAAAAGAGAACTCAGGAGTTTATGTTCCCGTTTCTTACCAAATGGAACATTGAACACGATGTTGCTGTTTCTTAGTTAGACTGGCCAGCCCCTATTGGTAGTCTAAGCCGAGCTATTCTACACGATACATAGTTATACAATCCGCTCAGACAACCTTTTACACATAGGTGTTTTATATGAGGTGCTTTTATGAAGGTGCTTTAATGAAGATGCTTTAATGAAGATGCTTCAATCAAGATACCTTGAAGCATTTATTTCGGTACTGGGGCCTTGCACTCTAGTGGTCCTTGATGGTCTATTGTGGACCGGTGCTCGGATATCGTTGATGTTACATTCCGAAAAAACATCAGGGTTTTGATAGAGCACTCTGATTGGCTAAAATTATGTGTTGTGTCGGGTGCTTCATATGTGACTCCAAAAAAACTTCAAGGTAAAATCGTGGGGTACACGTCAAATTTACCACCCACAGTCTCGAACAATTGCGTGTCACGTCAAGGTATATAACCTTATTCTTGAGCCACCTTGAGCGCGGAGAACCGTCTCTGCAGTCCTTCTCGTCGTTCTAATATCCGAAAAACAAAGCAACCTGCGTGATTCGAATTGCATGAGATTAAAAGCTAAAGAAGAAAGTCTACCCCAGAAACAAACCTGCAAATGGCAGACCCTGTATATTCAAACCAGGCCCGAAAGAGGTATATGAGTGTTTTTCCGGAAAGTCTTGTTCTAAAGTCACCCCGCAAAAAATACTCATTCCGAATAATCGATCATTGCACCTATGAAGCGTCTACAAAATTACACCCTCCAGCTTGAGGTCGAATGGAAAGTGTAAACCCCGAGTGGCCTGACAGACGCGATTCCTGCAGGTGCTCGCGGAGAAACATTCTTCGGGTGCCCCATTGTTAAGTGTTCGTCGAACCTTCAGCAGCATCGAGCACCATATACTAAGAAACCAGCTTTTGAAATTCTCGAAAAGATTACGTACCATCTAGTTTTTCTGGCAGATTCTGAGCTGTCCAAATGGACGAGTTCTTCAACATCAAAACTGTTCGCGACCCTCGCGACCAGCACTAGGATGGTCCTAAGGCCTAAGGCCGTTAATAAATGCTGCGCTGCGCGATATGCATCTACCCCACACCAGTATATATATATAGCTTGGATCTTTTCATACATGGTACTCTCTACATTCTAATTCAGCTTATCTATACTAGATCATCTATACTCAATCTCATCTACACCAGAAATTCTGTACTAGAACTTATCTATACTCGCATTTAAGCTACCAATCATGAGCTCTCTCGAAGACGACAAAGCAAGAATCTCCCATGAGGATATTGGCCAGGTAAAAGTAACCGGCGAAGGTGGAGAGTTCGTGATATTGAATGGAACACGCTACTATAAGCATGAACTCATGACAGCTTTCGGGGGTACTATGCAGTCAGAACGGTATGCCAAGCCTCAGTCGCCTCAGTATGGAAATGCTGCCGCAGTGGGTCTTTCGGCTTTTGCAACAAGTGCTTTTGTCTTGGGTTTATACTTGGCCGGAGCCCAAGGTATCGTCACGCCAAACGTGGCCGTGAGTCTTTGCTATTTTTATGGTGGTGTTGTGCAGGGCTTTGCTGGTATGTGGGAGTTGTTTCTTGGAAACTGTTTTGCAGGCACTGTGTTGTGCAGTTTTGGGTTTGGTTTCTGGATGTCCTTTGGTGCAATCAACACCCCTGCTTTTGGTATAATCGAAGCCTATGGTGACGACACCGTACAGTTGAATAATGCCATTGGCTTCTACCTCTGTGGATGGGGAATCTTCAGCTTCTTGATGTTGTTGTGCACACTCAAATCCACTGTATTCTTTATGGGGCTTTTCTTCACCTTAGATATTGGATTTTGGTTGCTCGCCGGCTACTACTTCACGGGGAACACGAAGTTGTTGCAGTCGGGTGGAGTTTTCGTTGTCCTTGCTGCTATGTGCGGTTGGTACTGTTGTTTCGCTGGCGTTGCATCTAAACACAACTCTTACATCCGGGCACACCCTCTTCTTCTCCCTATATTCGGAAAGAATTGAAGCTTTCACAAAATAAACATTCGATACACATTTTGCAGAGTAAGATCACTCTTCAATTCCAACCTCGAAAATCGTCTGGCAGAGCACCAATGCTGTGTTTGCAAACCACCAATAATCCTTGAGCCTCGTTAATCGGTCAATAGACTGGCTTGTAATCGAGCTGTGGTAATTTTCAAGCACGCTGGTCTGACCAGATGCATCCTCATGTAGTTTAGCTTCGAATTGCGAGAGTGCTATTATATGGAGTACAACATGCACCACCAACACATTATGGACAATATGTGGAGTCGTATTGAGTAAAGAAAGCGCGTGTTGGGAAAGGAGCTTGATTTCTTGTACTTTGTTCTCGGAGGAGCTTCCAGATGCGTCCTGTTCAGGGTTGCTGAGAAGAAAGGAAATGGAGTCCACTTCACAGCGCAATAAAAGGAGACTGGCATAGCAATGTGCAATATTTAGAAAACCTAGAATTCGATTTGCCTCGATGGGAAGTTCTGGGGCCTTCCAATTTGTAATGTCTTGGTGTAGAGTGGTATCCACAGTTCTATTGTTAGGTGGCCGGTACAAAGCAGCCTGTATTCTTTCAATGAAGTTCGCAATAGAAAACCACGAGCTAAAAATGGCAAAATCGGTGGCTTGTTCTGGACCCTCCTCAAAATGAGCCAAAGAAATTGCATCTACGATCATATCTGATCGATTAAAAATCATTTCTCGTCCGCTTGTGGCGGAGATCATTCTGTCGCAGCAGAAGGTGGTCCATAGCACTCTGGTGAGTAAGTTCTTGGAGTAGCACTGCTCATTGGATAAGGCATCTGGGAAAGGTACAAAGTTTGTATTGGAAAACCCCCCCATGTTTGTTATGGCAAGTTCACCACATAAGTTGCAGGCCTTCGAAATGTACTCTTTGGACGACGTGAAGCCATCCGTGCCCTCCTCATGTGTCAGTAGCAAGATATATGATTGTATAAGTACGACCTTGTTCTGCTCTATAGTCTCGAGGAGCTTGCATCGCTCAAAGATTTTTCCTAGACGGTGGCGGATCTGCTTCGGGTCCAAATCCAGGTCAAATCTAATTGCTGAAAGGAAGAGGGCATTGAGTAGAAGAAGCGGGATCTTAGGCAAATACGACAAGATGTCCCTCTCGACAACGGGGTACAAGCCAAATAAATTCTGAAGAAAAAGCCTGATGAGATGACGCTGCTCTTGTATCATGGGTACCTCGAATGCTCCTTTATGCTGGAGATACCTCATGTATTCAGGGTCCACCTCCTTGCTAACCGTTTTTTGATTTCTCCAAGGATAATAAAGGCCGTACGAGTCACCATCGAAGAATAGAAACGAGTCTCGACTAAGAAGCAGCGCCAAAGGTTGCGTGGAACACACAAACTGGGGTTTTGTCTGGTCATTATTTTTGAACATCTGGGCGAAAACTGCTTCTTCCTCGTGGTTCGTCTCCATGGCTGACTTAGACACTTTGGGGTTTTCGCTACCCTTGGGCCACTCGCAGGTCACCAGCTTTTCTAAGCAATTGATACATGACCTTGACGCTCCTTCAACTGTACATTTACGGCGTAGCTTGTGGCAGCGGACGCACGCTTGTATAGATCGCTAAGGTTAATATGCGGAGAAAGAGGATTCTGCACACCGAAAAAACATACATTCCTTTTTTTCGTGGAGAATGTCGTGATTGAAAACGACATTAGACAATGGGTGTATAAATAATGGGTGTATTTAGTAGAAAATTCGATGAAAAAATGGATGGGTCATCGATGGATGACTGTTGTGGTGCGCGGGCGGATTACCGTTTTGGGCCACGGACGGCATACCCGATTGGGCGCGTTCGCATGTACCCCAACCTGATGCATTTTAAGTAATATATAAAGACCCCAAGTATCATGATTTCCAGCTATATCATTTCAATTTACTCTCCTATATTTTTAACCTAGTATGCCCGCTGTATTAAAAACCAAATTCAAACCTTGTGATGTGTCCAAGGCCAAAGTAAGACCTGCCGGAGACATCTCCTCTGCCTTTAACTCCTTCACTGGAAGCACACAAGACATAGACGAGACTTTGGTGCTGGTAAAGCGTGAGCTCATCAAAGACCCAGAAGCCCTCAAGAGGTCATGGCTTAGATTGAAGGCAGCTTTGGCCCAAGGGATCCAGGAGATCAAGGAGAAAGGTTCCAACATCGTTCCTCAAGTGGATTTCAATGACTTGGCCAAGCCTGATGAAGATACAAGAAATGAAATCAAGATTCGTGGATGTGCTGTGATCAAGAATGTTGTTCCAAAGGAAGAGGCCAAAAAAATGAAGGAGGACTTGATTGAATATGTGGCTGCCAATCCACAAACAAAGGGTTTCCCCAAAGATAAGAAGGTGGTGTACGAGTTGTACTGGTCGAAATCACAGATTCGGGCTAGATCTCATCCACGTCTTAGAGCATCCCAGAAATTTATGAACAAATTATGGCACGCAGAGGCAGATTCCGAGATCGAATTGGGCCAGAACGTCATGTATGCAGACAGATTACGGATGCGGCAGCCAGGCGATGCTTTGTTCGCTCTTGGACCTCATGCTGATGGAGGTTCTATCGAAAGATGGGAAGATGTTGAATACAGACAATGCTACACGCCAATTTTCGAGGGAAGGTGGGAAGAATTTGATCCCTACGATGCCACGCACCGCGTTGGGGTGGATATGACCAAATACGACTCCAACGGCAACTGCAACGTGTTCAGATCATTCCAGGGCTGGTTGGCAATGTCTGAAATAGCACCCAAAGAAGGAACTATTCTCTTCGCTCCATTGATTAAAGAGGTTACTGCTTATTGGATGCTTAAGCCCTTTTTCGATGAGAATGACAACCTTCGCATGAACAAAGAGTTTCCTGGGGCTTTCCCGGGTAAGGGCCAGGAGTTCAGTGACGAAACACATCCTGAATTGAGACTATCTGAAGTGATGGTGTCGATTCCCAAAGTCGAACCCGGCGATATGGTGTACTGGCACTGTGACTGTATACATTCGGTGGACCCTACTCATCAGGGCAGCCACGACTCTTCGGTGTTGTATATCCCAGCCACACCTTTATGTGACATTAATGTCAAGTATGTATGGCTCCAAAGAGAATCCTTCCTCAGGGGGTTGGCCCCTCCGGACTTTCCCGGCTTCCCTCTTGAAGAGGCAGAGACTAACCACAATGGAAGAGCCCTGGTGCAGGATGTGGAGGATGCTGGTGGACCCAGTGCATTACAAGATTTTGCTTTAATTCCTTTTGACCACATTAGTCACCTGAAGGGCTCCATTTCCATGGTCAACCAGGCCAATAAGCTTATGTTTGAAGGTGTCCACTAGTTAATTAGAGAGGCTCACCCATACTAAGATTTGTGTGACACGGTTTGATCATTCTACTTAGATCTCAGATATTTCTGGATTTATTTGCTAAATTTTACGTATGAATTGATGTTTTTCCAACTGTTACTGAAATGTACAGGTTTTTTCAAAACTACAGTGTTTTTCAAAATTATTCAAACCAGCGCGACAAAACGATTCAGACCTACGCGACAGAATGTTTCGGAACAACTTTTATTAGAATTCAATACTCTGAAATCTTAAATCTGGAGGATTGACTCATATGTACTACATTTGGGAGTCTTGCAATACCAATCAAGGGTGAAAAACGGACGGAACTGAACTGGTTTCCTTAATATCCTGTATACAACAACTTGTCCATTTGGTTTGAAAGACTGTGCGAAGAGGTACGAAACTTTTTGTCGCGTTGGTTCGAAACTTTTTTTTGCCGCGCTAGTTTGAATAGTTTTGAAAAACACTATATACAGGATAATGAGGAAACCAGTTCGGTTTCGTCCGTTTTTCACCCTTGATTGGTATTGCAAGACTCCCAAATGTAGTACATATGAGTCAATCGTCGAAATTTAAGATTTCAGGATATTGAATTCTAATAAAAGTTGGTGTGAAACATTACGCCATTTGGTTCGAAACATTTTGTCGCTGGTTTGAATAGTTTTGAAAAACACCGTATGCGTGCTGTTTCTGATGACGCTTACTGCTTTGCGCCTGCAATTGTGGAAGGGTGATAACGTTTGTTAGATTCCTATAAATTCAACCTGGGGTCGCCGTGACAGATTTACTTATCAGCCCTGTCTCAACGACCCTGATTCCCCCTTCTTATAGGCCAAGCCATATTGGCCTGCATATCAGCCAATATGCAGGTTGACTTAAATAATCCTCCTAGCGACAATTTCCTCCTAAGCTACCATTTCCTCCTAATGTTAGAAATGTGCTCGACTGCACATGCATCAAGTGTTAAGTGTAACACTTGCATGCTCCTCTATTCACGTTTCGGTAGGGCACGTGATCATGAGGTACAGATGTCCTGCAAGTTCAACACTTTCACCATATGTTACAAGGGAGCTTTGCATTACTCAATGGAGATGTTTCGCTCGAATTTCATAAATTCCACTCTTGGTGTGAATTAGAGTGAATATGAATCCAATATTTACGGAGGTCTCGCACTGTTCGATAATTCAGTAACTTTCAACTTATGTTTTAGTATATATTGATATACAGGGATATGTAAGTTGTGCCTTACAAGACCAAAGTTCTACATGAGGTGTGAGGCAGGTGAAAACCTTTCACCCGCCAGTAACCTGCACATAGCAAATTCATGGTCTGCATACAACACACCTACGAAGTACCTTGACTCCGTATGTTGACATCGGCCCCTAGTACTGGTACTGGCAATGCTTTGGTAGTCCAGTTGTTTTGTCATAAGGCAAGAGATAGATTTCCACCTGGCGACAATCCATACTCCTAAGGGGTGAAGCTGTGTAGAAGATTCCGTGCCATTTGTTGCCGCAAAATTTGCACGAGAAAAAAGTACCAATCGTCACTCTCATTTCATTATCAAAATCCAATCTCATTGAAGGGACACTGGGGCCGAAGCCGAAGAATTCGTCGTAAACCCCCACGACACCCGGGGTGGCTGTGTCTGTAGTCATAGCGTATCTGTTCTGTAAAGTAAACGGGACTGGGACGGCGTCCAAAGGTCCATAGGACAAAATACTTCTCATGCCTTCACTTGTATTTTGTAAGATGTTGGTAAGCGGTACATACGTATCAAATATTTTTGCAAAAAACACCAAGGTTAATGGAGTCTTTTCTACCTTAGACTCAGTCTTTTCTCTCTCAGGCACATTTTCTTCTTCAGGAAACTCTTTCACTCTTTCCTTATTTGTAAAATTTTTTTCATCGTCCGTACTCTTTCCTTCTTTTTCCGTGATCCTTTCTTTATTAGGCTTATAGTTCACGTCTTTCTCAGGGCCAGGCACGTTTGTCAAGGGAGCACAAGACTCTTTGTGGTAAGGCATAAGATAGATCTCAACCTCAAAACAATTCTTAGTAGGTAAGTGTGAAGCTTCGTAAAATATCCCATTCCTTTCTGTGCCCACAATCTCACACGAGTAAAAGGGGCTGTTTCCAATTCTATTGTTCTCATCGATTTCCAAGCCATATGGATTAGTAGTAGGACCAAACATGATGACACCATCGTGAAACGACACGAACCCCGGGGTGCATGTGTCCGTAGTGCCTGCGTGTTTATATAATAAGAAAAACTTCACGGCAGGGGTGTATGAGTTTCCATACGATAATACACTCATTTCAAAACCGTTTGCATTATACCGGAAGTCGGAGAGCGGCTTCAAAGAGTCATCGACTTTTGCGTAGAAGACTAGTGGGAAGTTGAAGTTTGCACAAGCAGTTCCAGCCACTAACGAGGTGAGAATAAATTGAGAGAATTTCATGATGGTTGTAATTGTAATGCTGGTGGAGAGAAAACACCTTCTATTTAAAAGCGCTGCCAAGGAATGCAAAAGCTCCTTGCATGCAAGCATTCTTTTTGGGAAGCATGCAGATTTCCGAAAAACAATTGTAGAGATCTGAGAACAATTGTGAAAGATAATGGAAAGAATAGCAGAGCAATGTGAGACCACTTTCTTACGCATGAATACTTTCTACTCACCTGGAGCAAATGTATTTTCTCAAACGACCATTGTATCTCTCTCTGTAAAGTCAATCATCGACCAGCATTGAATATCCCACGAACCCAAAGAGTGTATACTTTGATTAATAGCACTGCAGATTTCAACATATGTTTTAGTATATATTACTATACATGGATATGTATGTTGTTGTCAACGAGTGCCTAGCATGTACGGAGCCGATGTATTTCGTAGAGGCGTTGTATACGTTTGAGTTGTGAAGCGTTACCTTTTACACCCCTGTATATCGGAATGCGAGTGCGTCCATTGTCTAACAACTTTTTTAAGTAAGGTAGAGACGTTGCTACATGGGGTGAAAGGTTTTTGTTGCGCGTTAGCACGTAGCTTGGGGTACAGAGGAATTGATACATGATTGGACTTCAAAAACTCTATCAAATAAGGTACTTGGGTAATCATATCAGACATTGTCTTCTCTCTATGTTTCTATTTAAAGTACGCAGTCAATGTCTTCTGTTCACAATTAATACCGCTCAGAACTGAGCGGGATCCTTTCTATATATACTTGTTATGTTCTTTATAACGTGTGTTTGCCTAATTTTGTATTCGTTGATGGTTCCTCAAAGAGAGGAACCGGAGTGGCTTATTGACAGAAACGTGGCACCGAAAAACTCTCCACCAGAATATTCGAAAGGACCATCATGGTACTTCATACAACGATGGTCGTGACACGGAATTTGCAATGGCTATTGTAACAATCGAACTGAGAGGCTTCATAATACCTTTATAGGCAAGACCCTGCCTATGGTAGATCTAACAATACTTAGTCCCGGGGACTCCTAAACGATCTCTCTCCTTCATCAATCTCTCACCTACATTGTATTCTCCGAGATAATACCTAGAGTTGGACGAGAGCTAAACCAGAGCCAGACGAGAACTCAGAGAAGCTGAACTCCATCTTTTTTTTTTCTTCAACAATATCCATTATTGTTTCATCTGGACGCCGTCACATGAACATGCAGTACCCGCTCATGTAGATTACTTATCTCCTCATGTACCCGTGACTCGGGTACATTAGGTGGTCCTTTCAATAACCATGGAGTGCAGTCCAGAGTGACGTACTTGTTAAACATGAAGTTCATAGTCTCATCAAGATATGTGAATATCTGAGGAGTTACACGAGAGCTGTTTCTGGTGGGTCTGGGAGTAGAGGACATCTTTGTATGTTCCTCTCAGACGATATTCTGATTAATTAATTAACACTAGGATTGGTGCAGGAGTTCCAACTTATATAGTTCAGGAACTCTGCTAAACCTTCTTCAACATCTTTCATGCAGGAGCTAAACCTTCATCAAGAATCACCAAAGGTTAGACGCAGCACACTCTCTACTTTCTAGAAGAGCGCCTTCCATTTCTGAAATGATCAGTCATTGCTCATTCTCAACAGCACATGAGCTGATCTCACAAGTTTCAGACACATGTCGCATGTTCCAACACTACGTGTATGCACGTATAGGACGCATTCGCAACCAACGGGCTTGCAACACTCCACAGCCCTCAAAATGTTTAAAGTCTGAATATGAATAACCATTTTTTGAAAATATATAGTGCCAAGACTTTGAGCAAAATCAAAAGAAAAAGACAAAGACTCATACATTCCAAGGATACAATATGGTGTATTAGTAGCTGGAGGTATCGGAACCAAGTGGTGTTGAGGTCTGTTTGAATAGCAAATCTGGTTGAATGCATATATGTAGCAACTTCGCGATAAATGGTCAATATGTTTTATTGCATCTAGAATATCACTTCTGTGCACATTATTGACGGTGGGATCATCTGTTGTCAACACACGAAGTCAAGGTACCGTTGGAACCTGAGGAATCAGTACTGTTGTGTTTTGTCATCTACTAACGCATAAACTAGAACGATTATCTCTAAGCTATACTCGACCCATCGTCGTCTCTTCTTCTGTTACCTTTTCTGTTACTGTTAGCGCATGATAGTTCGTGGATATACGAAACGGTGGAATGCATGGCATCAGACTGTATGCAGAACCGAGGCGCGGACGTGAGATGAGATCGTAGTACGTCGGGGATAATCCTCCTCGTCTCATTCTCGTCTAACTCTCGCATAATGCTCGTCTAACTCATATGTGGCTGATGGCGCATATAAAAGAGGGAGCTATTCCTCGTGTTTGTAAGCAGGAGTTTTCCCGGAACTATTGAAGATAACGCCAATTTAAAGACAGGTTACATTCAATAAAATACTAGTCTGAAAACTAACAGTTACCGCTCGCTCCCTTTTCCGCGGGACGTCGTCCTGTCAACATACGGAGTTAAGGTACTTTGTATGTGTATTGTATGCAGACCAGTTGTGTACTATGTCCAGGTTACTGGTGAAAACCTTTCGCCCGCCTCACACCTCATGTAGAACTTTGGTCTTGTAAAGCACAATTTACATATCCCTGTATATTAATATATATACTAAAACATAGGTTGAAAACAGTAACCAGAGCTTGAATTCTCCGAGCGCAATGCAGTAGGTCACTCAAAGAAAGCCTGTTCCAGTGACTTTTCTGTTTGTTAAAACTGTTTCCAAAACGTCATTGGTGTCTCTGTTATGAGATTTTTTTTTGCTGCTTTATTGACTTAAATACAAAATTTAGCTCAACTCTAAATATGGCTGATTTGATGAAGTTGTTTTTTTTTAAGTAACAAGGTTTGTAATCCATTTACAAGAATTCTTTTTCTTCTGTAAAATATTGGTCTCTGTACTTTATACCTACTAGCGGTGTCTACTCATTGGTGGATTCTTTTGAGCGTTACTATCCAGGCTCTGAATCTGGAACTGTTTAGTTTCAGACTTGCTTTTATTGATTGTGCCTTGGGTCCAGTCCACCCCATCACTTGACCCTACGGAAGAACTCATCCGTCGTCCTGCATATTATCGCTAGCCGCTCCATACATGTGACTCCTTTTTCAGTTTCCATCCACGCGTTAACAATCATCGTGCATCGGATGCAACTTCCGGAACGTCCTACAATGTCATGCATGTTTAGTAATATACTCATCATGCACACTTCCTGGTTTCATTTGCACACTTTATTCGTAGACACATGTGAGCCTGGCCCATCTGCCCAACTCAGTGTTTTCACTCTGTACTGCAGTTAGTATTAGTCATCGTGTCCGGCACACACAATCATTGTCACGGCTCACAAGTTCAACAGAGGTTGGTGTTACCTGCAGTACAGCAGAACTGGATAAAGGGACGAGTCTAATAAGGTTCCGAGAAATGTATATGTGCAGAAGAATAGTATGAACTGGGTCTTGGCGTCAGGAGTCATCAGGTTTGACTTTAGACAAGGGAGTTACAAGTTCGGTACAGGAGGACGGAATTCAAGGTACGAGGATCTCTCTCATGGTTGAGGAGTATCGATATAGACCACAAGAGAGGTCTTCTAGTCTTTATAGGTCGCACAAGTCAACAATACAAGAGATAAAAAAGATCACTACTATACCAGAATTATTGACACTCTTCAGAAAGAACAAGGTACCGTTCCAGTCTACGCGAGTGTTTATGGCAACGCGCAACAGAAACAGTGATTGGCCTATGATATGCAAGAGTCGTCTAGAGGTTATTTAGTGCTTGTCTAACTCTGATCATTTTCTTGAGGAAGACAATGTCGCTAAGAGATCGACGACGGCGAGAAATGAGACGAATGCCCTTATAAGAGATTATCAAAACAACGGAAGGATCTCTGAGTATAGTTTAGATACAGATAAGAATAGAAGTGACTGAGACGATTTTTAAAGTTCTTTAACTATAGGATACCTTTGGTCCCCAATGAAGTAACCGTTCCTGTTAACGCGTGGATGGAAACTGAAAAAGGAGTCACACGTATGGAGCGGCTAGCGATAATATGCATGACGACGGACGAGTCGCCGGGCCGCGTGAAAAAAGATTCTCAGCGACCTATAGAGAAATGAGTTCTTCCGTAGGGTCAAGTGATGGGGTGGACTGGACCCAAGCCACAATCAATAAAAGTAAGTCTGAAACTTAGCAAGGGTAGCCTACTTTACAACACAACCAACTAAACTATAAAACGAATTTCGGAAAAAAAACCAATTTTTTACCAGCTTTCTAATGAAATAGGTGAGCGATAAAATATTCTAAGGGCATGGAGCATGGAAATTTGGGTATTTGACGTATATTGATACCCACATTCTTAGACCCAAGGCTACCAGAAGCTCTGGGTCGGTTTTAGAAATACTAAGTTTCGAAATTGAAGACCTTCTTTGCACTGGTACTAGGAATCTCATTATTGGATAATGGATCTTCGAAAGTTCTTTTTTTCTGGTTTAAGATACTCTACTGAATATAATATGTTGTTCGGGCTATATATTACTTTTTCTAACTATATTATTTTTCAAGTAATTCTGATTATAATACTTGAAACTCTTAAACATATTTTAAATCTTCAAATATATTTGGTTTACACTGGGAACTTCTGAAGTGGCGTGCCAAAATTTTTTCTTTCCGAAACTTTCCACACACTTCGAACTAGACGTTCCCTCGAAGATATGTCAGTACCAAGTTAAGAAGAGTCTACTTAATATCAAAATGTTTAAAACATTTTTTGGCGGACAGCATGAAACGACCTAATTCAATAGGTGGGATCTGGATATAAGCCCCGAAACTACTACTTGGGCCATGCGCTTAGCATCACCTTTCTGAATATCCCATAATACAAGCAATTTACAAGGTCTTTTATACATGGCAAATAGTACAGTGAAATAGAACTGAAGTAAATACTTAAGTAGTATAGAAATACAGCTAATGTAGTAGTTATTGCTAGATGGCTAGTGGCTTGCACTTGTAGAATAGTGCCAGAGTATATAGAAAGAAGTATGTGATTTGAATGGAATAGACTGCATTAAGAGTTTCTTCCAAGAATCTCACTTTATAGTGAATAATGTGCAGCTTAAGGAGGAGGATGGATGGTAACTCATACTTCCAGCAAAGGTTGAAAATTAGAGGTAGTTAAGCACATAATGCGTTCTTTTGGTCTGACTCCTACTAAAAATGTCATTAAAGGAGAAGGATGTTATCTTGGTCAAAAATTCTATTGATGGCATATACATCAACATATGATATCTTCTAGGTAAGATCCTACGCTGCTTTGTTAGAGGCTGGATTACCCATTCCTTTTTGACTATTCTAATAGAACTAGAGTTCCTGGTGGGATCAGTGAGCGCAGCTAAGAAAGTAGTGCAAAAATCAAGGATTGAATTTTAGATTTACAAATCAGGTCTTTTTAAAAATTGGTTTTCTTATAAAAAAAGTAATGAGCTCAATGAACCAGCACCGAGAACATCACCAAAAACTGCTATATGAATAAGCGAAATGTCTGGAATGTCTTGGTTCTGGTGGCTCACTTCGAAGAGGAACAGTTCCTTTCAACCTATGTTTTAGTATATATTGATATACAGGGATATGTAAGTTGTACCTTACAAGACCAAAGTGCGATATGTGCTGAAGTGGGTGAAGAGTTTTCACCCACCAGTTTCCTGCACATAATGCTATCACTGGTCTGCATACAACACATCGGCGAAGTACCTTGACTCCGTACATGCTAGGTACTTGTTGACAGTTCCACTTCTTCTTGGAGTATCATTTATCAAGGGTATTCACTTCGCCGACTTCAGTGGACCACCGGTAGTCACCAAAACACAAAGGGTGTATCTTCATTCAGAACATCCAGGTCCCAGTCGTAAGCAGCACCAGGTAATTTTTTCGGTTTGGCAAGGGTTGAGGTTACACTGTCGTCAATTGAAGAGGTGTGTGATTCCGATTTGTTCTTAGGGGCTGAAACAGGGATATGACGTTTAGCATTTCTTCCAATCAACTCAGACTCAGACTCAGACTCAGACTTCATTTGCTCGCCTTTCTCTTCTGGAACAAAGTCTTCTTCTGTCTCTCTCTTATGTCTTCCTCTGAAGCCAGATTCTTGGATATCAGCCTCAGCTGGAGACAAGAAATAGACCTCCAATAGGTGGCATTTCAAAACAACTGAACTATAATCCTTATCCATCAAAAGACCTCCGTTGGGAATGTTAAAAAACCTGCACAAATGGGGGTGACGATTCTTCACTTTCATGAATCTATTCAACCTTAAATTCAAGGGTTTTACAGTCTCTTTGCTACCTATGACTATGTAACCATCGAGAACACCAAATACTTTTTCGATTTTGCTGTCTCGATTAGTAGCCACTCCATTTTCCAAAGTGAACTTGATGGAAGGAGAGAGACTGGACTCGTTTAACGAAATGAAATCAAGTGCTCCAGTAGATAAAATATTGACAGGCACAAGCTTGTCTTTAACCTTTGTGTAAAAGCTCCGGTCAGAGTTTGCACAAGCAGTAGCTGCAATAAGGAAGGCCAGGATAAAGTGGGTTGATTTCATGTTAAATCGATGCTTTTTCATGAACAAAAAGAGAAGGCATGATCTTTTATATGGGCAAACGGCCTGATCAAACTGAAAAGGAAGCATTGTCTTGTAATAAGGGCTAGAAGGATCATACTCCTTGCACCCTGGGAGCCAAGACAATTTTTTACGGGCACATTAGCCCGTTAATATGAGATTGTTAGTGAAGAATACGGCAGCCAGGAATTGTTTACTTACAGAAACTTCACGAAGCCATGGTTGCATCTTTTTTATAACATGATTCTGTTCCATCTGATTCCAAGACATTCCTTTTCAAACTTTATATTAGATATCAGTTCCGCCCACAATTTACTTCTTCAAAGCTTACGTCAACAGCCTTTTGTCATAATTTCTCACTATGGCTCAAGTTCATTCTTTCAACCCCCTCTTTGCAATGAACCCTTAAATAACGGGGACTTTATTGAGTCAGCCATGGTGTATGGTACCAGTGCAGTGCGCATTGAAAAGACAAGTATACTTTGCTCTCTTAAAAGGCTAAATCTCGAGATTCACGTGATTTCGCGACCTCGTAGTGAGTTTAATTCCGAGCACTCAGCCTTAAACTTTGGACCAGATAGAGCAGTGGACAAAAAAAAGGAGAACAGTCCCTGAGGTCTAATTGTACGTGTCCAAGATATAACTGAAAAACTTTTAATTTCACCTGAAATTGTTTTGTATTTTTAAGAGGCTTTTTGATTGGCTCCTCATCTGACGCGTAGAATCAAGTTTTACTCGGGCCAGGCCATAAATCAAGGCCAAAATATCATTCAATACATTAAAACATATACTTAGCCTCCTCCTTTCAAATGATTGAATTAATGAAAGCCATAAATATTTTATAAATTGTTCAAAGTTAAAGTACTTTATTCTTATACTGAATGACATCCGTGGTTAACAATAGGATACTCTCGGATATTGTAAAATTAATTTGATGATACTATAAGTTCTCTGTAACAAATTTCAAATCTTTTTTCTAATAAATTTCTAGTTTTGATGTAATGGCAGATATTTATGTGTATACTATTTTCATGAAGATCGCATCAAACAACATCATGGTCGCGCCAGATAATGCAAGTACTGGTATCAGATCCGGCATAGGTAGTTGCCTACCTATTGAGGAATGTTTAAGCCTCTCTGCAGATATCTACCAGCCAGCAACCAGCCACCTAAACAGCGCGCCTCCCCCTAAGACCTAGTATATATGCAACTCAGATTCCCCCATAGGAGGAATCATCAACGAATATAGATAACTTAGTACAAACGTTACAACAAGAATCTAACAATTGTAGTATGAATATATCACATTATGCATACAGAATAAACAANATTGTAGTATGAATATATCACATTATGCATACAGAATAAACAAAGCCGTACATATCAACAAATTATCAAGTACATATATTGAAGCATGACAGCTCTTATGCTTCTTTGGGAGGTTATGTATTTGTAGATGTAAGACTAACTTCGTTAAAATTTTTCAGCAAGAACTTTGTGCACTGCCCCAAGATATTTCCATTAGCTAAGGCATTAGTGAAGACTCACAATTAAATATGGATAGAAAACAGACCCACCATGACTAAAACGAAAGAAGAAATGACTTTGACAACTGACCAGATGTAGCATACTTTTGAGGTCCAGAATTTGGATAGTATCAAGATTCCTACGCTACTACTGTATCAAAACTTCATATAACTTAAAAGGTTTTATATTTGTAACACTCCTTCATGCATAGAAACGTACACAGTCCTTATTGTTGTGAAGGTTGTTAAATTGCAACTTTTGAATTCTGCAGATATGAGTGCCTAAAACGGAAACATCGCATTTATTGTATAAAATTTTTTTTAGTCTACTTAGAAATACACTGGAAGAATCTCTTCGTTCCAAAGTTCTTTAAGGGATTGGTAAAGGGATCAGATATGATAATGAATCAGAGATAGCGTTTGAGCGGAAAACCCCATTTCGGTGCCAATAATCTATCGTTAAATTTTCAGATTATGTGGTAGCTCTTTATCGATACCTCTCATACTTTACCAATTTGTGTAAAATGCAGATTTTCTAAAAGAGGACTTGAGGCTATTCAAATAGACTTCTGCAACCCGGTTAAAATGACTTATTCGCGTAAAAAGATGGTTTTTAGTTATTTTTAGAAAGGTGACGCATGAAAATTACGTGTCAACTGACTCCAATTCCGGCAGTTAAGCTTTAATTGTTACCTTGGGTAGTGTGCTTTCCAGAAAGCATCTAAACAATGGTAGTTCGTATAGTCCAGTGCTCAACAGTTTATGTATTTTTTCATGATTCCCTTAAATAGGCTGCTATGACTATAGGTTATATGAGTGCGCTAAGAAAGCTGTTTAGTGCATATTAAAGCGTAGCCAAGACATTGTAACGTGTGATTTAAAAAGTGTATGCCGCCCCACCCGTAGTTGTACTAAGTTTGTATATAGTATTGGTGAAAGCCAAAGATATAAATCACAATTTCGCATCTATGCAAATTTCCTTCTAAATCAGTCGAGAAATTTGGGATCCGTGTAAAAAACTATACCAACCATTAATAAAGTAATAGTGAAGGTCACGTGAGGTACTGAGGTTTACTGCGGAACCGTACTTTTTACTCATTACGTCAAATGGACTGCGTGTATGAACAGGGCATGGTGCGCCTTTTTTTGCAGCCACGCAGAGATACTTAAAGCAGAAAAATGTATATCCTGAACCGCGACTTCAATTCTTTCTAGAGGCTCTCAGAGTCAAGGTTTTGAACTTCCTTCTCTTTTCAAAAGAAAAAATTCTTTCACGTTACACGCTTGGAGATTTCTGAACGTATTAGCTTTCGTTTCTGCAGTTTTAAAAATTTTGGAGGGTGGTTCATTTTCAACCCATGTTTTAGTATATATTGAATTGCAGGTATGTGTAAGTTGTACCTTAAAGACCAAAGATCTACATGAGGTATGAGGCGGACCAGTAACCTACATATAGTAATCACTGCATACAATACACTACCACGTAGTATCTTGACTCCGTGTGTTGACATTCATTGACTCACTTAAGGTGGCCGACAGCCGTGAGCAAGCTGCACAAACGGGCACTTGATGTATAATTTCTGAGGCACGATTTCGGATCTATTTAAATAACTCTTGATTTCCTTTAAATTATGAACGGGCACTAGGTACCAGTATTAAAAAAAAGGATTTTATATTTACATTGAGAAAGAGTTCAATTAGCGCTAACGTTTCTTGGAGATTATAATATTCTGAACTCGGCCAAGATGAGATTACTCGGCTCTATTTTCTAGCTCCTCAGTTCTGTCACTTAATTTATTATTGATTGTCATTACCATGAGCATACACTCATCAATTGAATGAGTATAAGCTTTATAAAGGCTACCAATCCTGGCTTTAGCTGTAGATATGTATATTCATGAATCATTAGGGCATTGTTTTTAAGATAATTCTTGAATACTTACTTCATTATTGCTGGACTCTTTTTAATTACACCCTAAGTGTGTTGGAACATAAGGAACCAGTACATCTCTGATGTACTGCGTGTTTCATGTGACTGCATGTAAGCAGGACAGATGAAACAGTGATATGCAGGAATAGACGGAGAGTGGACGACATCCCGAGTAAAAGGGAGTGAGCGGGAACTGAAGAGCAAGGGAACAAGAGACGACGTTGGGGTCGAGTATAGCTTAGAGATAATTGTTCCAGTTTATGCGATATTAGATGACAAAGCGCAACACGGATGTCCCGCAAGTTTAACAATGTGCACTCCTGGGGAAATATATGTACACCAGATCTCTGTGGAGAATCAATCCAAGTCATTGGTAAATATTAGTACCTCTACACTAGCTAATATCGGTGGGTCTAGTGTCGGGAGACCTCCTGGTATGTCCCCCCTCAGTTGATATATATTTTTGGTGGTGTTATAAAATAGCGGGAGCTTGTCCTTTTATATTGGGGTGAGCCTTCCCATGACCAAAGTCACGTGAGTGGCTGCGGCGCTAGAGAGACAGCAAGAGCTGTTTTCTCAACATAGGTTTTGG